>JAHWFP010001788.1:370-26993 GCA_023313725.1 Lithobius niger | reverse complement strand
AATAATAATAATAATAATAATAATAATAATAATAATAATAATAATAAAGCCTCTTTTTGCATGAGCACACAGGTCTGAAGTGGACACGTGGTTCACTAATGGTCAGTTAAAGATACACCCCAAAAAAAGATGAAGAGTAGGTACTAATGAAATAAGAAAGTTGTAAAATACAAACTAACAGAACAATGCTCCGGGATATGTTAAAATTAAATAAACAGAAACATGTCAACAATATCAAATGCAATGAGCCAGCGTGGCGCTGACAACTGTTCAAATGGGCTACCTAACAACAGTGTATAAAGCTCCAGTGTTGATATACTATACAGGGTTGGGCAGAAAGGACGGAACACCCTTGGCAATCAATGATGGTTAATGTTAGGATAATGAAACTTTGCATGGTATGTAGGCGAACGGGGAGCCAACTAACCATGAATCGATCACTGACCTTGACGCATATTTTCAAGGTCATCGTGATGATAACTTTTTAACTATGCTTCGTAGAACCCCAGTGTAAATTAGAAACTTGTAGACAGTGTCAAGGCATGGCCAATGCAAAAATCAGAACGAAATTCGGTACGTCAGTTTAGGAGTTACGGGCATTACAGGAATCATTCTGTTGTGCTGGGCGAGTGGCTTTCCTGCCAAACAGTTCTATCAGGCTCTTTCGTACACCATGCATTGTATTGGTAGGTAATGGTGTTGGCAGCAAACACAAATTGGCATAATTCATTAACCGTGGTCAGCTCTGAAACAAAATCAGAAATGTTAACCTGAGGGAGGAAAAACATTAGTTTCATTTCTAGACAACCACGGTGACTAAACTATGCCAACTTGCATAAGATGCTATAGTTTGCAGCACCATTATGTTTATACGTGCAATGTAGCAGGTTGTGTTGAGCTAGTGTCGAGTCATCAGTGTGTCAGTTGCTGTTTGTTTCCAAGCATGCTTCATGTACTTTGAGGACCACTGGACTTAATTTTACACTCACTGTTTGGCAGGAAAGCCACTCGGTCAGCACAACAAAATGATGCTTGCAATTTTAGTAACTCCTAAACTAGCGTACCGAATTTCGTTCTGTTTTTTGCAATGGCCATGCCTTGCCAATGTCTACAAGTTTCTAATTTAAACTGGATTTCTACGAAGCATAGTTAAAAAGTTAGCATCACGATGACCTTGAAAATATGCGTCAAGGTTAGTGATCGATTCATGGTTAGTTGGCCTACATACCATGCAAAGTTTCATTATCCTAACAGTAACCATCTTTGAATGCCAAGGGTGTTCCGTCCTTTCTGCCCCACCCTGTATAAAACCAGACAGATACTTGGACAAATTTACATTCCACAGTTACATCTTAAAAGAATTTAATGAGATAGCTGTCACCAACTCGCCAGGTAGATCATTCCACACTCTGACAACCCTTTCAGCAAAAGTAGTATTTCCGGTAGTCACAGTGAAAAATTCCTACAACAAGGTTTAGAGTGTAACCACGTGTACATTTATCAGCATGGAGCTAGAAGAATCTGCAGAAGTCAACATCAACCAGAACATGCAATAATGAATTTGTCAGGTACAAATCAGCTTTTAACTGCTGGCGTAATTCAAGGGAATCTACTTCATTAATCCTAGCTCCTGGCATACGAATTTTATTTTAAACCACGAAGTGACTTGGGGAAATATCACTGTCCAGATTCAATTAGATTTAAAATACAAATCGATTTGCTAGTTTATTTGATTCAAGTAAAATGAAACCTCATTGTAGAATGAAACGAGTTTAAATTCTTAAGTACAGAAATCTAAGATAAGAAATTATGATTCAGAAAAAAAAACCATGAAATTCAAGCATGTGTAGCCTACAATTATTAGAGCAAAGACTAAGAAAATATTACAATTAAAAAAACAATGATTGTACATAAGCAGAGAACATGCAAAAATGGCACTCCTTCATAATTCAGTTTAAACTACGGCAATATGAAAATTCAACTTTACGCTGCTGGATAATTCTAAATCCGGGTAGTAACTTAAAACCATGCCTGCTAACAACTGGTTTTTAGAACAATTGCAAGTATAGGTGATAGTGAATTTTCCAATACACCATGTAGTTATTTAAGGGGTGGGGTTAGAAGATTGGTGCACTGTGTCAATTGCCAAATTGACCTGTTTTACCCACTGTTAACGTTATGATATTTGCTTAAGTGTGGGTTGTAGCGAGTCCATTAAACAAATGTGTAAGCAACCTTAAAAACACCTTAAGCAAATTTTAGGTCTATTAAGCAGTTAGCTACAAAAAAATTAATTTGTAGTTAAGGTATTTCTTAAAGAACTGTAGGTTCAATTAGCGGTAGCACGAAAATCGAAAATTCGATAATATCGCGATAACAGTTTTCGTCGATTATCGTACCGAACTTTTTCTGATTTATCGAATTATCGCGCAAACCCCAATGCTTAAATTGTCATATCTCAGAAACCGTAATAGCTAGAAACAAGCAGTTTGTGGCGTCGCGTGCGGAATTACAAGGGCTTTCCAACCAAGTGTTGCAATACTTTTGCAACTGGAGAGTTAGTTTAATGTAAACAATATTTAAGTATTAAGTAACAGCACAAATCCTAAATTGTTTCTACGTGGTAAGGAAGCAATGGACAATGACAAGAGAATGTTCATATATACTGGCCAAATGGGGTGTACCGAACAATTCACATTCGTGAAGGTTTATACCATAGGCTTCAGCCAAGTTTTTCTTAATTAAATAAATTAAAATGGTTGTCCTATCCTCGAAATTTGTTTTATTGTGATATTATTGATTATCGCGATAATTGTAAAATTTATATCGGGATAAAAAATTTTTGTATCGTGCCATCCCTAGGTTCAATGGTGTAAGCTTTGGTAGTGCATAAAGGACTTTAACCTCACACTGCATATTGTAATTACAGTAGTCATTCTGTTCTCTTACCATTCCACATGTTTTACAGACAGTACCGTTCTATCCGCAGGGTGGTGTGAGACCAGTATCTGGTAACCCTGGTAAATCAATATTCATCTTATTACATCTTTTGATGTTTTGTTGTTTTCGAATTCACATTTTCTTAGTGTCACATCCACTGTTTCACTCTAGGGAACATGGTTGGTCCTATGACTTCTGACTTGATTAATGTTCATGGACACTTCCAACAATGTCCAACTGCCCCCGCTATGTCAGTTGCATATAATGGCGATACTTTACGCAGAGAGAACGGTAATGAATTATCCCGAATAGGGTAGAGATGTCAAGTTTACGGGATATGTTCGGACATAGTTTTGTTTTTGTTTGCAGGTGTGGGAAATGCAACATCTTGTCCTCCTGTACCTCCACCTCTTCCTCCAGCTAATCAAAATGGATTACAAAGGTGAGGAAGAACACAATTCATTCTGGTTTATATAGGCTACCATCATCACGTACATATTATAACAACAATAAACTTGATATTTCGTGGCTCATACAAAATTCAGCTGAATTTTATATGAGCCACAAAATAACTAGTTTAATGTCGTTACAATGTGTGCTTAACAAAGGTTAGCTTGTATAAAGCTGAACGAATTGTGTTCTTGAACCAATGCTATTGCGGCTTGTTTAATTATAAATATATTGAAGTGCTTTTTGCGAAATTTTAATAATTTTATTAAAACATTTATAAATTTGATGCGGGTCAGGATGTTAAAATTCGGAACTCCCTAATTTATAAAAAGTCAGTGTAAGTTCGCCAATAAGTGTCGGACCTTGGTATATTCAACCTCAATTAAGATAAACGTTTAGAATTATTCATCTTCATTCCCTGAAGACATTCTTTTAGAAAAAGTGGTGCATATTATTATATATTTTATTGAAAATATAAATTATTAACCTGGAACACTTTTATTAAGCTTTTAATAAACGTTATGAAATTCGAAGGCACAGCAAACAGTATCATACTTACATGCTTTATCATTCCATGCTCGGACTTACACGGAATAAAGCAAGTGATAGGTTTAGTAAAAAAGAAGGCAGCAAGTCATTAAGCAGTTTAATATTAGAAAAAATTCATAACTACCACAAAATTTTATATTATGTTTTTTTCATTACGTGTGGTTTTGTTTGAGGCTTTACAAGCAGTATTTTGTTGATCACCTCATTGTACGTTATGTGGGACTGAAGTTCAGATAAACTGTTTTATTTTTCTTCAAACAATAACGTGAAAAATAAAGGTAATTGTCAAAACATTGAAAAAAAATTCTTATTCATACTTATTTAAACTAGTCTGATAGTCATGATCTGCTGTTTTTGACAGCTCTTGTGGAACATCTCTGTTAGTAAATTGTAAGTTTTGATACTGTTAAGGGTTTGGTTCTTGATGCATACCATATTAATAAATAAAAACGGAACGTTAAATGTTTAGAGTAAGGGTCTAAAAGTCAAAACCTAGAAGGAACACGGACAAGCTTTGACAGTCAGGGTCTAGGTGTGCAATTTTGTCAGTAGAGGCTGGTAAGCATTAGACCCTTACTGCCCGGTGGTTAGCTTAGTTCTACTCTAATGGATAGACCGTGTGTCTGAACGGTTGTAGCAGGTTTTCTTTGTTCTTACAATATTGTCATGGAAATTTAATAGCACAATTTTCTTGTGACGATTCGGCATTTTATCTTTTGCTGCTTTAGATTTTTTTATTATATTTCGTAGATTTATGGCAGAGGATAACCAAATTAATGCTCCCTGCTGCGAATATGTTGTCTTGTTACTAAATCGAAAAATATTTTTCAACATAACGCAAAGCAGGAAACGTATACCATACTACAACTGGATCATTACATGGGCCTTTATAGGAGGATTTACAGTTTTTTGCCAAAATATATTTATTGCTGACCACCGGGTAGTAAGGGTCTAATGCTTACCAGCCTCTACTGACAAAATTGCACACCTAGACCCTGACTGTCAAAGCTTGTCCGTGTTCCTTCTAGGTTTTGACTTTTAGACCCTTACTCTAAACATTTAACGTTCCGTTTTTGTTTATTAATTCGTGTTACTTTTAGAATTGCAGCTAAACTGTAAAACAGTTCAGTTGACGGTCAAAGTTGATAGTTTAACACAGAAACCCTAGGCTGACCCTTACTAACACTGGCTATCACCAGTGTTAATAATAAAAACAATTTTTTTAATCTACAGTCTACGTCTTGCAGCTGGCTTTTGCTAATTGGCATTGTTGCATAATAACAATGTTTAAAACAATGTAAAACAATCAATCTGGTCGTTTAGAGCTCCATAACCCCTGAACAACTGGACCAATTAGAAAATACCTTATGGAAAGGGCACATCTACAGAGCAATACCTGTAAAATGAGCTAAGAACCAGCGTTATAGGACAAATGGTTTGCCCTGCAGAGAGGACAGACGAAAGTATCCCCAGAACAACAACAACATCATCAAGAAGAAGCAGAACAAGAAGTTGTCTATTTGGCCCCTCTCTGTATCTCGGGTTTGGCTCTACCGAATTTCACAGTTTTTGGACTGCAGACAGGCCCTGACTAGTCAAGGCTAGATTCCAATTTTGGTTTAAAGGTGTTTACTTTTAACGGAGTTATAAGCTCTCAAAGTTGAGAGTTTAACACAGCGATCCTAGGTCGACCCTTACTAACACTGGCTATCGCCAGTGTTAATGAGGCTTGTTGTGTGATTTTTTTTAATATTTTCCGACTGAATTAGTTTAATTGTTGCCATATACAAAATTAACTTATGCTCGTTGTGTTTTTTTTTTCTATCAGTAGCCAGATACAATTTTTAAAAAATCTGTTTTAACAATATCATTTCTTTAAAAAACAGTATGGCTATTCTAAAAATATACCCTGTCCCTCCTTTGATAATATTTACCCTATTTCAATGAGCATTGCATTTTTGCATGGAAGGCAAAAATTAGGGAAGACATCATCAGACCAACACTTCATATGGACTAACCCTCATATTCATAAAGATTGGGTATATTTTCTGAGTCATGGTAATTGTGAGTAGATACCGTTCGAAACATTCCATTTGAAAATATTTTGTTCGCTTGTTACCGCTGAAGAAACTTGAAATAACATGCAGGCATTACTCCAAAACGTTTGTTTTATCAATGGGAGATTGTGACATTTTGGGCACTTTGTTAATTCGAGACTGCAACATTCATGTTTGCTATTTATCTAAGATGATGATTGTCTTTGAAAGAAGTTGTCCTGTGAATGTAGACTGGTCATAACCTGGCATGGCCTTAAAGGCTCTATCAGGCGCTGCACTCGACTTGTCGCCAAGAAGAAGTGGTGTTGGCCCATTTACGCATTGGCCACACCAAACTTACTCATTGCTTCCTTTTGGGGGGATGAACATCCCTCCTGAAGATCATTGCTGTCGCCAGCCACCACTCTCAGTCCATCATGTGTTGGAAGATTATCACCACCGTGTTGGTATTCGTTGTAGTTTACATCTTCTGGGAGACTTAGCATGTCATTTGGCCGATGAGTGTCTCCTTCTGTCCAGGTTTTTTATTCTCGCAGGAGGTACACATCTATATGATAAGATCTAGATTTCGGGTTTTTTCAACATCTCTGTAATGTTTGGCGCAGTGGTAACCCAGCCCACTTCATAACTGAACTTGCCACTAGTTCATGACTGACGTATGGTGCTATTATGTCGATGCATCATAGAGCCTAATTCCTCCCCCCTTCACCTTGAAGTTTGGTATGGCCATGGTGTTATATTCAGTAACTGAAAAGGACATACCTTCTCACTAATTTCAATTTTTTTTGTTTTCAATAAAATTTTAAATAGTTCCTTTAAACAATGATTTGAATGTATTATTATGATTCGTGATGTTTGAGTAACTCTGACATTTCAGCCGATTCAAAATCCCTGATCCCCATGCCTAGTTTTATTGATACACGAAATTATTTCCACAAATAGGGAAAATTTTACACAATTTGAACTGAATTGGAGATGGTTAAAGATTCATTGAGAAGGCATACTTCTGTAAGGACATTTTAATGCTTTATCATTAAGGTCTAAAATATTACTACTTTACACTATTTTAGGTCTTCTGCTGGTGAAAAAGAAACAACTTTCGTTTTCCCGCCACCACCACAAGTTGCAACACGAGATGGAGAACAAAAGTACGATGCACCATGGGAAGGGAAACTTAGTGAGTAAATTAGTCACCTAAGTGAAAAGTTCGTCTCTAACAGTCGTTATTAAGTGATTTTCATGAATAATTTCTGCGGTCAGAATTGGGAATTTGTTGAAATTAACTTGGGTTTCTGCAAGTATTGTAAGAACCAACAGATTCGTGTTAGTCAGTCTGGATATAGTGAGTACAATGTCTGTTAAATAATTTGAAGCTCAACTTTTTTTACCAAGCTCAAGTATTTTTACCATATTGTTAGTGAAAACTGGCATAAAGGGGCCACATCCGTTTTAAGTATCAGGACTGATTGAGGTTCTAATCATCTTCATGCCATTTTGATGATGATGCCAAAGTGAATAAAAAAGGTTTATCACACTAAGTTAGTCTAATTTATGATGTTTTCCGTATGGCTTTATTGGCCACCTATTTTTTATACAATTTGTATTTTTTAAATATTATTTATAAATAGTGATTACAGCAATTATAATGCACGTTTAGACATTACTGACTACTAAAGTACAGCAACTAAAACGATACAATCAATTACTCAGTAAACAACACTAATTTATCTTCTACCAGAATGGAATGAGCAATTAAATGTTTCCAAATTGATTTGGTTTTTAAGGGCCGAATATACAAAATTGTATTTACACGCTGCCCTGTTCACTACAACCAGCCTGTATAGAGCCGAAATGCAGATTATGATTTATTATTTGCTGCCTTGTTCACTACAACCAGGCTGTATGTATAGAACCAAGATGCAGATTATCTGTTTACCTAAATAAGTATTTGTGAGGGGCTAACTGTGGAGAGATTTATAGTTTGTGGTGTACAGTTTATAGTTTATGGTGTTATGAATTACTGTTTATGGCTTTTTTCAAGGTTACCAATATTTTTGTTTCTGTTCCAGGTTCTTCAGTGATGAAGGCAACTTAAATGTGTCAGTTACTGTCAATCGTGATAGCACTAAAGTTCGTACTTAGTGGTGCTCAAAACGTATCGTCGTGTAATATGTTAATTCAAATCTGAACAACACTTACTTTCTCTCTTTAGCTACAGTAATGAAGTGTTAAATATAAACTGTCTTTTTTTTTATAGTATTACTGTTGTTACAGAGTACTCTTTGTCACTGATGTAATAATGCACTGTTTAAAACTAATTCAAACAGCAGTTATCTTTTTATCGGTCGGCTAATTATTGTGAATATATTATTCTAAATGTTGTAAATTATTGTAAATGTTCTTGTAAGCACGTTAATGCTCTTTATGAAAAACAACCTAGATTTAATAAAACTAGGCATGAGGTACAAATTATCACCATTGTCCAATATTCATTCTCGTCTTTTCTTGTCATTAAAGTGTTCTGTAAGTTTTTTTTATGAAATAATGTTCCGCAGCTCATTTTTCTGTGATTGGTGAAGTCTTTAGCCATTTTCTGGTTGTAATATATGTTTATCAGTGTCAAAGTGCCAAATACCATCGTTATTATTATTATTATTATTACTATGTATCTCTTTGAGTTCGCTTAGCAGGTTCACAGTTGATAAATGTGTTTAAACATGAAACGTGTTTCCATAGACTCAATTTCGATACGCATGAAGTGGCAATAAGACTTGGTGTAGAGATAACACTAAATATTTAATTTATTATTCGTAAGCATTCCAATTGATTTGGGAAATAGAGCTGGTTAATGTTATAAAGGTAAGTTGGGAATAAGCCATTAGGTTAATGTAACTTAACTTTGATTCATTTTGTAGTTCAGTTTTCGTAGTAATCAGCATAAAATTGTTTGAACTGTTGACTTTAATTAGTTGTTATGTGTATTATAACTGTAGTAAACAGCATCATTTACATGTGAGATATGTTTTCTCGTAATATTACCCTCTTTGATGTATTATTTTTCTTTAAATAATTATCTTTAATAATATGTTATGCCAAAATGAACACTGCATTTTAAAGAGTTGGCCACCTGCCAGAGCCAACACTGTTAGCCGTTCGTTCCATTTCTTTAGCATGCTAAGGCATAGCAGCAGCCCATTTTATTAGGATGGAGTTAAATAGTGTTTTCACTGTATGTTTATTGTAATTTATTGCCTGCAATGAATGAATTTACTGTATTGAGATTATTAATGATGCGAATAAAGTGAGAGTCCATTACGAAGAATCAGTTTAGTGTATTTACAACTGTTAAATTGCCTTACATTTACAATAAATAGGCCAGACTGCACAATTTTCATATAAAATGTTTAACTTACTGTTTTTATTTTGACATCAGTAGTTATGATATCACCTACATTCAACCCCCATGTTCCTTTATATTCTATCAATGAGGTAGTTCGATGAAACAGAGTAATACCCTACTTCGTGGATGGAATATTGTAAACATGAGCGGATGTATGTGATGACATCACCCTGGTTTAGTTCATTGTGTACAAATCATTACACATCTTCAAGCATGTCTCTATCTGTGCCTAGTAAATGATGTTTAAATTATTTGTTTCTGCTCACTGTTAAACAGTTTCTAATCTGTCTTCCTACCTAAGTTAAAGCTACTTCCATTGCCTTTTGAACCTAATGACAGACCAACTGTAGGGGAATTGAACCTTCGAGACCAAAGGCCGAAGCTCAACCGCTAAGCCATACTGACACGGCCAAAAGTAAATGGCCAAACGTATCATTTAACACGCACACGAACATATATAAGCAAAGACTTGCCAATCACAACTGGAGGGACGCGTCATTGTACCAAATGAAGCTAAAGGAACGCGCAATATGAAATCAAGAATAAACAGGATGGAAAGTCAAATTGGTTAGATAAGTAATAAATAATACAGATGCATATCTATTTCCTTTGACCATAGGCAGCATTGATCACGTAGTACACAAACACATATATGCAAACACTTATCAATCGCCTGCACAGGACGGACGAAAGTCACAAACCATCATCCCAAATGACGCGAAAGGAACGCATAAAGCATTAAATCGACAATAAACAGGAAGGAAAGCCAATTCGACTGGATAAGTAATAAATTAATACAGATGTATACCTATTTTCGTTGCCTTTTTGGGCTAAAATAACGTCAGACTACGTGACCTGGAATTGAGACTAAAGGCCGATGTTCTACCGCTACGCCACACTGACATCCCCAACCGTAAAAGGCCGTAGGCGGCATTTGACATGCACACAAATACTTAATAATAATAATAATAAATAAAGTAATTTGTTGCTGGAGCAACAGGACTGGCAAGGACCCAGGAGGTCGCTGATTGCCAGCCTAAACGGGGAGAGCATTGACTATATGCTGGTAAAAGGTAGGAGGATTTTTCAAAAGCAGAAATTAAAAGCAAATGAGTGATATGAAAATAAACAAGTTTAAAAAATAGCTTGGCCAAAAGGGTGGAAAAGTGGAGGCTAGGGCATGGTAAGGTAGGGTCACAACTGCCTTGCCACCAAGGTTAGACCTGCCAGGGACACAAAGGTCCCCGATGGCATCGCTAGAAGTGCAGGAAAGGTACGGGAGGGGAGATGGCCAGTAATCATACATAATGAATAAAATATTTAAAAATATATATGTAAATTTAAAAAAATCATCCAATATAAGCTAAAAATACAAAAGAAAATAACCATAGTTAGTTGCAGGTACCAAATGGGTTGTGAGCGCTAATACTGACCGTTTTTTCGTGGTGGGGAAAGTAACAAGCTCTCTTGATAAAACGGTTAAGGTTTTCAGTACGTAGCTCCCTGCGGAAGCCTCCCTCCGAGTTCAAGCATACTGTCCTTGAACGTAGGGCATTCCAAACCTGGGACGACCCGGACCGCAAAGAAATTTTTTCTGCAGTCAAGCCGAAACCCCTGGACCGCAAGCTTTCAAGGATGACCCCAGGTATTATGAAAACAAGGGGCAAGGTCAAAGAGGGGTAAATCGACCGAAATAAGGTTATGTAGTATTTTATACGTTAAAATAAGGTCAAATCTCAGTCGACGAAGTTCCAATAGTTCAAGGCCTGCCTTGGAAAGCCGTTCCAGATGATCAATATCATGACATCCGGGGAGGCGTTTGGTGAATCTCCTCTGTACCGACTCGATTAGGTCGATGTCTTTCACCAAGTAAGGCGACCAAACCGGCGTGGCGTACTCAAGAATTGGGCGGACGAAAACTTTGATTGCCCATACCTTAGTCGTGAGATTTCCCGAGGTGAAGCAACGGTTAACCACAGCCAAAAGGCAACGTCCAAAAGGCATATAAGTCCAAAAGGCAACGTAAATAGGTTTGCATCCGTATTTATTAAAACTAAAAAGTCCCCTGTGGGCTGGGGATAGAATAAGCCCACCGTACCCCTGCGTGTCGTAGGAGGCGACTAAAAGGGAACCCAAGATCACGGTCTGCTAGTGTGCCAAGGGTCTGCGTGGCGGAGGGTTTTTTGTCCGTCTTGAACACTAGCAACCTCAACACTACGGTTTGCGAGTGCGCCTACGGTGTGTATGGCGGGCAGGTTTAACACCCGTCGCAAGCACTAGTCCGAAAGAGGTGAAGGGACATCCAGACAAACCGGGCCCGGGGTGGCTGCTTAGAGGATGTTTGGCGGTTTGAATCCCCTTTTGGGTTTGATTCCGATTTGCCCATTCTGGCCACTGGGCTTTTCATCCTCATCCCCCAGCATGTTGGCCGTGTGCTGCAACCTAGTAATCCGTGGAGGCGGAGATCCTGGCTTTCGGGCTTTGGCTCCTTATTCCGGAGGACGGGTGGCCTGGGCGAGCCGGCCTAAGGTCAATCGGCTATGACTTTTCGGGTCCTGTCGTTGTGGGGAGGCGGCTTGTGCTGTATCCATCTGCATCACGGACCCGAACTGTTTGGGTTATCGAGGGAGGTGGTGTGTACGGCTTCCTTGGTGGCCTCGCCTCTCGGCATGCTTAGGCTGCCACCTCACCGAGATAGACGGCGGTGTTAGCCTTCTGGTGCAGGGCCCTGGATATGCGGCTTCCGGCCCTGCATCACCCGAGTGCCGCGCGGGGTTTTTCTTTTCTGGGGGGCGCACCGCCGCGACTTATTTTGCTGTACATGGCAACTACTTCTCCCCCCTCCCCCCAAAATTCTTCCCCTCCTCGCCGCACTAGCAAGCGCCAGAGGAGGGAACCCGAGATGGTTGGGCCTGGTGCCCAATTACCAGACTTTCGTAAGGGTCGGGACCAAGTCCCGAAGTTCCTGGTGGTGACAGGCGAGGGCCGAGATGTTACACAACTCGGTCCGTTCGCTGTCCACAAAGCGCTGAAAGGGATCTGTGGTTCGGATCCGAAGAGTGTCTCTCGGCTCCGTGCTGGGGGATACCTTGTAGAAGTTGCAGACGATGGTCAGGCGAAGAGGCTTTTAAAAGCGAGTGCGCTGGGGTCATGCCCAGTGCATGTCGAGCCGCATCGTACTTTGAACAGCAGCAGGGGGGTCGTGACATGCTTTGATTTGAGGGGTCTCGGTGATGATGCCATCCTGGACGAACTCAAGTCACAGGGTGTTACGGCTGTGAGGCGTTTGACACGGAAAGGCGAGAATGGTGCCCAGCCAACTGACACCTTTTTCCTGACCTTTGATACGCCAGTTGCACCGCAGGACATTACTGCCGGTTACCTGCGCTTGAAGGTCAGGAGTTACGTTCCGAATCCGATGCGGTGTTTCCGCTGTCAACGTTTCGGCCATACCAGCGGCTCGTGTAAAGGTAGGCCTACCTGTGTTTCCTGTGCTCAGGCAGCCCATGAAGGCGCTGACTGTGCTGGCCCGAAGCAGTGCGTCAACTGCGGTGGTCAGCACCAAGCCTCTTCACGCGACTGTCGTGTTTATGTTGAGGAACGTCGAGTGCAGGAACTAAAGGTGAAGGACGGGCTTTCCTACTCGGAGGCCCGAAAGAAAGCCAGGCTACCGGCACCGGCAATGACTCGTTCTTTTGCGCAGGTGTGCAGTGCGCCAACGCCTGGCCCAGTTAGTGAGTCTGCTGATTTGGCAGATTTACGTTCTGAGCTCAGGTCTTTGACGATGACGGTGGGCAAGCTTATTACTTTGTTGACCCAGCAACATCCATCTCTGCAGGGTCTTTTGGGTCCTTCTGACCCGGTTGCTGCCTTGCCGTCGACATCTGCCCAGCCTGCAAATGCTTCTGCTCCTGCTGCTGTTCCTGCTGCTGTAACTGTTCCCAAGCAGGATGGGGCTTCAGCTAAGCCTCCGCCTGCCCGGAGTGAACCACAGAAAAAGTTGAAGAAAAAGGCTCCTGCTGGTAAGGCCTCATCACCACCCGTGGGGACGTCGCCACCAGGAGAGAAAGTGAAACTGTCGTTGAACGGCCAGCTTGCTGAGGGGTCCGTTGTGTCCCCTCAACATCTTGATACTTCTTTGCCCATGGAACAGGGAGAGATTTCCTGTTCCAATTCTCCAGAACTTTTTCCTCCTTCCGAGGACATCTTTGTTCTGAACCTCACTCCATCTTTTGATTCGGGTGAGGATTCGGATGTTTTCGGATCGCCCAGAGGAGGAGTTGAGGAGAATAATTCAGTCTTCAGCCCGCCCTAATGCCTGCGCATGCCATCGTTCAGTGGAACTGCCAAAGTTATCGGACCCATGCCGAAGAGCTGCGGCTGCTTTTGTCGCATTGGCGACCTCTGTGCTGCTGTCTACAGGAAACCTGCTTTAAGGCGTCAGATAATCCGGTTGTTCGAGGTTATTCTGTCTACCGTCTGGATGCTGACCCTGTGCCGCGTGCACATGGTGGTGTTGCAGTGCTGGTTCAACACTCTCAGCCGCATGCCAGTGTGCCTCTGCACACTAGGCTTCAGGCGGTAGCAGTTCGTGTTTCTTTCCATTTGGATATTACTGTCTGTTCGCTTTATTTGCCACCGGATGAGGTCTTTGGGGTTGGTGACCTGGAGGACCTGGTCCGCCAGCTTCCTGCCCCTTTTCTGTTGCTGGGCGACTTTAACAGCCACCATGTCCAGTGGAGGGGACCTCATACAGACAACAAAGGGAGGATCCTTGAGGAGTGGATGCAGAGGGGGTCTGTTTGCATCCTGAACGATGGAGCCATGACACACTGTAACCTGGCCACGGGCAATTGGTCAGCGGTGGACTTAGCCTTTTGCTCGCTGGCCATCCCAGTTCACTTCACTTGGGGTGTCACTGCCGATCTGCATGGAAGTGATCACCTCCCCATTGTGTTGTCCACAACACAAGGGGGTTCTGTGGCTTCCAGGCCAGCCCGGTGGGCGCTTAAACGTGCTAAATGGTCAGCTTTTGCTGAGGCTGCTGTATTTCAGCGTGCGGTTGAGGACTTTTCTGATGTGGATGAACTTTCCACTCATTTCGCTGACGTGGTCCTTGCTGCTGCTCATGCTACTATCCCGCGTACGTCCACTCAGCCGCGGCGGGTTCCTGTTCCGTGGTGGACACCTGCTTGCGGGCAGGCCATTCAGGCCCGCCGGCGAGCGTTGCGTGCGTTTACAGTCAGCCCAACTGCTGACAACTTTGTAGCCTTTAAGCGCTGTCGTGCCCGTGCCAGGTTTGTCATCCGTGAGGCTAGACGTGCTTCGTGGGCAGTTTATGTTTCGTCGATCACGCGCTCCACGCCTTCTCAGCAGGTGTGGCGGAAGGTGCGCCATATCTCGGGGAAGACCGTGCCTTCCCCGGTTTCACAGCTGAAGGTGGCGAATACCGTGATCTCTTCTGTGCCGGATATCGCCGACTGTCTTGCGTCTGCGTTTGCGCAGGTTTCGAGTGATAACCATTATGATCCTGGTTTCCTCAGAATAAAGCGTAGGGATGAGGCTCACCCTCTAGACTTTCGCTCCGACGGGCTAGAGGAGTACAATTTACCGTTCACCAGGCAGGAATTTGTTTCCGCTTTGTCCAAGTCGCATGACTCCGCCCCAGGGCCTGATGATGTTCACTATCAGCTGTTGAAACATCTGCCTCTTGCCTCCCAGCAGTTCTTGCTGGAGATGTTCAACCGTGTGTGGGCGGAGGGCTCTGTTCCGGCAGCGTGGAGGACAGCAGTGGTCATCCCGATTGTGAAACCGGGCAAAGACCCTACTGCTCCTTCCAGTTATCGCCCAATCGCTCTGACTAGCTGTGTCTGTAAACTTATGGAACGGATGGTCAGTGAGAGGTTGGTCTGGGTGCTGGAATCACGCGGATTCTTATCTGCGTCCCAGTGTGGCTTTCGACGTTTTCGGTCAACCATCGATCATCTGGTTGCCCTTGAATCGGATGTGAGGGAGGCTTTTCGCCTGCGTCAACATCTGGTTCAGGTTTTCTTTGACTTGGAGAAGGCTTATGATACGACCTGGCGTTATGGGATTCTCCGTAATCTCTATAACTGTGGCTTGAGGGGACGGATGCCACTGTTGCTTTCCGCTTACCTCTCAGGCCGTTCTTTTCGTGTTCGTGTCGGGGCGGCTCTTTCCCGCCCGTTTGTCTTGGAGAATGGTGTGCCTCAGGGAGGTGTTCTTAGTGTCGTCTTGTTTGCTGTTGGGATCAACCCCATTGCTCAGCAAGCTGCTGTTCCCCAGTCATTGTTTGTCGATGACTTCGGCCTGCGCTTTCGAGCAGCTCGCATGCAGACCTGCGAGCGGCAGCTACAGCTGGCGATTAACAAAGTCCAGACCTGGGCGGTCAGTAATGGTTTCCGGTTTTCTCCGGACAAGACTGTGTGTATTCACTTTTGCCGCCAACGAACGCTGCACCCAGATCCTTGCCTGTACTTGGGGCAGGCGCAGATTCCTGTTGTCCCACAGGCACGTTTCCTGGGTCTGGTGTTCGATTCCAGGTTGTCTTGGCTTCCACACTTGCGCCAACTTAAAGACAAGTCTTTGCGGGCGCTTAACATCTTGCGGGTTCTGTCGGGCACTTCATGGGGTGCCGATCGCGCTGTCATGTTGCGCCTCTACAGAGCCCTTGTCCGCAGCAAACTTGATTATGCGTGCATGGTGTATGGTTCGGCTAGTGACTCGACTCTCCAGATGTTGGACACTGTGCATCACAGTGGCCTGCGTGTGGCGACTGGGGCATTTCGAACTTCTCCAGTGGTCAGCCTCTATGCTGAGGCCTCGGAGCCACCTTTGGCCATTCGTCGGCGAAAGCTGGCCATTCAGTATGCTGTGCGTTTACGTGCTGTGGAATCCAGTCCTGCTTGGTCCATGGTGTTTGGGCCAGACTTGCGAGTCGGTAGACGCAGGGTGGGTAAGGGTGATTTCCGCGATAGGCTCCAGCAGTCCTGTCAGGAGATAGCCTTTGAAATGCCCAGCGTCTTGAGGCTTGGGGGGATGCCAGTAGCCCCTTGGCTTGTCCCAAGTGGCATTTTCATTTTCGCTCTGGCGTCCCTCCCGAAGGGTTCCACTCTACCTGCACGGTACTTACAGGAGTTCCGGCGGCTGTGTTCTCAGTACGCCGGTTATCAGCGCCTGTTTACTGATGGGTCGAAGTCCGACGTTGGCGTGGCGTGTGCTTGTGTGTGTAAGGGTGTAACGGTTGCCCATCGCCTTCCATCGGGCTATTCTGTGTTCTCTGCAGAGCTTTTGGCTCTTGGTTTGGCGGTGGAATGGATCCTTGACCTTCAGGCCATGCATTTCATTGTCTTTAGTGATTCCATGAGTGCCCTGGAGTCCTTGGCGAATTACAATCCTTGGAACCCCTTGACACAACGTGTCCAAGCTTTGCTTTCCCGCTTGCCTGGCCAGCGGAAAACCGTGCTTCTGCTGCGAAAGGGGCCCTTTCTGGCCCTCTCGGTAGGGATCTCAGCCTTGTTCCCTCAGATGCCTTTCCAACTCTGCGTCTGAGGTTACACGCTTTTTGGCAAACCTTGTGGGACAGACAGGACGGTAATAAGTTACGGGCCATTAAAGGCACTGTCGAGGAGTGGCACTCGGCGCGTCGCCGCAGTCGCTGTGAGGAGGTTGTGTTGGCCCGTTTGCGAATTGGTCACACCCGACTTACTCACTGTTTCCTTTTGCGGGGGGTTGACCCTCCTGAATGCTCTTGGTGTCGACGGCCACTTACGGTCCGGCACTTACTTGTTGATTGTCGCCATCTTGATGGTGTTCGTCGTCGGTTCCATCTTCCGCATGACATTGCGCGTCAGTTGGGCGATAAGTCTGTCCTCCTGTGCGGTGTTTTTCAATTTTTGCAGGAGGTACAGATGTATGACAAGATTTAGATTAGGGGTTTGAATAACGTCTCTGTAATGTGTGGTGCAGTGGCAACCCGGACCACTGCACTGTGACTGAGGTTGGCGCTAATGACCAAGTTGTCGACGCGCCATTAAGCCTCAATCCCCCCCCCCCACAGCCAAATGGCGGAATGCCATGGCGCTCACCTTCGAACAGTGTAAGGACACCTTCAAGTCTGATGAAAACCAGATACCGAGGTCACGGATTTCCTCGACCACTGGGAGAGTTTCGCCCCCAAGTAGATAATGATAGTCAGGGGAATTAGGTCGAATATGGAAGGATTGGCATTTCAAGTTAGGTAACAATAACTGCCAATTTTTGGACCAAAGAAGGACATTTTCAATGTCCTCCCCGAGTGCAGGTGAGGGTCCGGCTGCGAACAACTCAGTAACAATTTTGATGTCATCCGCAAATTCAACTCCATATGGTGACGAAAAGGTCAAGGTCAAATCATTTACATATATCAAAAACAGAAGAGGCCCAAGCACCGAGCCCTGTGGCACTCCACATGGTACCCCGACTTTAGTAGAAAGCGTACGCTCAATGGTTACTTGCTGGGAACGATTTCTCAAAAAAGCAGTTAGCCAATTAAAAAGAGGACCACTGATGCCACATCCACGCAGCTTTGAGAGAAGTTTTCTGTGAATCACCGACTCGAATGCCTTTTTAAAATCAAAATACACAACATCGCTTTGTGCTCCAACATCCAATGTGCTTGTCCACCTGTATAGAATATAAAGGAGTTGGTGGGATGCTGATCTACATGGGCGAAACCCAAATTGGTCGGGTCGCAAAATGGAAAACTCTTCTAGATATTGCATAAGTGAGTCCCTAATGATAGCCTCCATAACTTTGCAAATTACGCATGTGAGGGCTATCAGCCTATAATTAAGGGGAACAGAGGGCGAGCCTTTATTTAATATAGGGACAATGTAGGCGCATTTCCAGATCTCCGGGAGATCACCCTGTTCAAAAGACAAGTTAAAGAGTTTAGAGAGCGGATAACAAATTTCGGCAGATATCTGCTTGAGCAGAAAAGCGGAAAAACCGTCAGGTCCGCACGACAAACTTGGTTTAAGTTTATTCAATGTAGAAAATACACCTGCCCTGTCAAAGTTCACCACGCTACAATTTTGACTAAGGATGAAGTTCTGGGGTAAGGGTAGATTTTGATTCCCATCGTCCATAATAGAATTTGATGCAAAAATAGCACTTAATGCCTCAGCCTTCGAAAGATTGTCCACCAAGAGTTCACCCGAAGACTTGAAAGGCGGCAAGGAGCGCGACGACTTGGTTTTCTGGCGGAAGAACTTAAAAAGGGTCGAGATGTTGCCGCCCCGGATAACCTTCTCCTCCCGTAAAACGTGCCATGCTTCGACTGATTTAGAGTACACTTTCCTAGCAGTGTTATAGGCCAATAGTGTTAATTCCTTGTGGTTATCCCTGTAACGCTTCCACAGTTTAAGTTTTAGGCGTTTCATTTTACTGAGGAACTCTGGTTGGCATTGTTACCTCGTACGTCAATTTTAGGAGTAAGTGTTTTGCAACAATTAATGTGGCTGGTCAGAATATCTGAAAAACAATTCCACGCATCTTGAATTTGTGGATGCACAGAAAAAAATAAGGGCGTCCCAATTTAACCCTTCCAATGAAGATTTAAGTGCCCGAAAGTCAAGCTTATGGGGAGCCGCCTGGCCTACCTTTCTTGGGTCGTGTGAGCAGCTACCACACTGTGCAAGGTTTAGTTTAAAAGTCACCACACAATGGTCACTATTACCAAAGTGTGGCCCAACCCTCAGATCAAAGAGGAGACGATCATCATCCGTGAAAATCAGATCAAGTATATTTAATCCGCGAGTAGGTTTGTCAACCTGCTGGGAAATACCAAGTGGTGCTAGCAACTCAAGGAAAAGATGGTGATGAGGGTCAATAGCACGATTTAGATGCCAATCCACAGTGGAGAGATTAAAATCTCCCAGCAGCACATTGGAATGACCCTCATTCAGGGAATCAGCCATGAAGTGGCACATGTTTATGACCGCATCCTCAGATCTGCTATCAGGAAGATAACAGAGAGTAAAACTAATATTAAAATTTGGTATCGCTAAAACCATCCCCTCGACCCGTGCTGACACATCCACCAACGCAGCAGCTATTTCCACCCGGTGGAGACTTAATAATCCCCCACCACGACTACCACGATCACGTCTCACAACCACATACTTTTTTAGGTCGGCAACCATAGCGTCAGTAAAATAGGAATGAAGCCATGACTCTACAACAAAAATAAAATCAAAACATTCGACCTCGACCTAGTCATGAAAACAACCAATATTCGAATAACACTTCGTGCATTGCACATGGCACAGGACAATGTCTGCAGAGACGTGCTGCAGGTAATTAAGAATCAGGTTCAATGCTGGGTGGTTTCCCTGTTAGAAAACAAAACCGAGCTCGTTTGATGTTTAAGGTAAGGTTTAACTGATCCGTAGGCAAAACACCAAAGTAACACAAATAAACTTTCCCGTAAGGTTTCACATATCGCAGTATTCCTGTACTGTTTAGTCCACGTGAAACCTTACTGCTGCATTCACAAAGGCTATTTTTACAGTTTTAAGTTCAAAACACTATCAGTCTGTTTGATTCATTGCACTTGGCTAAATGACACCGCTGAAAACTCGTAAACACCATATTTTTAGTGTGCTTGGTTCGGATTAAGTAATTCGGGGTTCGTGTGACTCCTTGAAAACCTGGAAAAGTCATTGAAAATAAAAAAAAAGAACACAATTCCCGAAGTCATGTATATGAAATCTTGAAAAGTGGTGTATGTGTCACTAAGATGAACGAAAGGAGACGACTTGACTAGAATAATGCTGTAAAATTTATAATATAGTGTATAATATAGGCTACATATTCGCCTACTTTCTTGGCTAAACATTTCCATATTTCGATAAAATTAAAAACATAGGCCTATCGCTACTTTTAAAATTATTGCAGGTTTAATAATATTATTCCTAAAATAATTTTAAAAGTAGGGATATGGTTTTAATTTTATTTACGTGTCTAATGGTTGAATACAGCAGTAAGGTTTCACGTGGACTAAACTTTAAAGGAACACTTCGGTACGTGAAACCTTATAGGAAAGTTTATTTGTGTTATTTTGCTGTTTTGACTTTGGATCAGTTAAACCTTACCTTAAACATCAAACGAGCTCGTTTTTGTTTTCTAATTCGTGATACTTTGGCATACCAAGTTGGTTTTCTGTACTCGTTGCAAATGCACTGACTTTCGCTCGCTTATCCATTCAGTGCAAGTCGTTCTTTTGGAAGTTGGTTTGTCTGCAGCTCTTTATCAGCGGCTTTATCTGTTATTTGTAATATACGACGGCAAGCCAAATGAGCTTTTAGCTTTCACACGGGAGTGTGACGTGACTCATTCTATAAATCAATTCGTTAATGTTTCCTCTTCACGTGCGGGGAATTGTTGGCTCGTCGCCATTGTTAGCATTAGCTTAATCTTCAGTCTACGCCTTGCGTCTGGCGTTTGCTGCTTGGTAATGTTGCATAAAAACAATGTAAAACAATAAAACTGATCGTTCAGGGCCCCGTAACTCCGGAACGGGACGACCAATTGAAATTTCTGTCTCTATTAAGGGCACATCTCCGGAAGCAGATCTTTCAAATGAGGTAAGAACCAGCTTTCTACGATTACTGGTTTAGTCTGCACAGACCATGTATAAACGTGTCCAAAGTCCATTGTACAAGACAAAAATGAAACTCACGATTCCAGCTGAAGTCCAGATCTCCAATGCAACAAATCGGAAATTAATGAAAGTTGGTACATCTGCACAAAGTTCATTTACCAAATCTCAGTGGAAAATGTTGAAAGACAACGAAGAAATTAAGCATCGAAATTTCAGCTTTAACATTAGACTAAGGTCAAACCTTACAGTAAAGCTATAAACGCTTACCAATCGCTACTGGAGGGACGCTTATGGCGCGCCACCACTCCAAACGAAGCTAAAGGAACGCACAATATGAAATGAAGAATAAGCAGGACGGAAAGCCAATTCGGCTCAATAAGTGATAAATAAATACAGGGTGGGCAAAAAAAACTGATGACCCACAATTTTCTAAGTCCAAATTTTTTAGTTAGCACCCCTCAGAACGAGGAGAGGACAGATATAAAGTCTAATGAAAGGGGAAGATTTCTGTCCTCTCCTGGTTCTCACAGGTGCTAACGAGAAAGGTTGGACTTGGAAAATTTTGGGTCGTTAGTTTTTTTGTGGACCACCCTGTACATATGCAAACCTATTTCCGTTGGCTTTTAAGACTTAAACATCACACTGCCTGAACGAACTGAACATTCGGCTTTTGAAACCGAAGCCCGAAGTCTACCACCATACTTTCATGGCTAAAAGGAAACTGCCATTAGCAACATTTAACACGCATACAAATACAGGGTGGTCCACAAAAAACTGACGACCCAACATTTTCTAAGTCCAATTTTTCTAGTTAGCGCCCCTCAGAACCAGGAGAGGACAGAAGTCAAAGCTAATGAAACGGTAAGATTTCTGTCCTCTCCTGGTTCTGAGGGGTGCTAACTAGAAAAGTTGGACTTAGAAAATGTTGGGTCTTCAGTTTTTTGTGGACCACCCTGTACATAAAAGGAAACACTTACCAACACTCATCACCACTGGAGAGATGCTTTTTTACAGCATTTCTACATTCTACATTTCTACATTCTACCTTCTATATTCTACATTCCCCTATTTCTACATTCTTCAACCACAATTTGCAGTTATAACTTAGTGAAGTCTGAGGTCAAACGTAAGAACTCACCTGCGTCAAAGAGTTAATCTGGTATCGTTTTGTAAACTAAACATAAACTGTACCTTTTAAGTATCTTACCATTTCTTAGTAATTCGTTACTATGATGTCCACTATCCCACATCCACATACGACATTGGAAAAACTTGCAGCCGTTTACCATCCTCAACAGTCAACATTGCATCTCAAACCACAATTGTGGCATGAAGAACAATAATATTGACTGCCAATCAAGAGTTAAATACTGGCAGCCAGAGTTACTCTCGGGTTACACCTTGACCTGCTGTATTTGTATCCCGACCAAGTGGGTGTGTGAAATAGTGTCTTTAGTTTTGTAACTAGCCGATGTCTGCATTTTAAAAAAAGAATGTGAAACAGGAAATTTGTGCATTTTTGTTTTATTGCAAGAATTATATGTCGTTTTCCATGCCACAATTTTGCTAAAAATGTCTATGCTTCTCAATGGTTGCAGGTAAAAATACCTCATTCATAATGCTATGGTTATTGACAATGTATGATAAATTACTTAGCGGCACTTTCCCAGGATAGCCGACTGGTAACTAGGCCACTGCTGCACTGGGATTGATGGTTCTTATGTTCATAATGTCAGCGTAACATTACAAAAGTTACGGTGGAATGAGTAGTCCGTTGTTAGTTGTACCCAAAAGTGAATAGCTGAATTTTTCCCTTTGCCTATAGCTGTAAAAGTTATGGTTGGATGAAATGTCCGTTCTTCGTTGTATCCAAAAGTTGATACCTAAATCTTTCACTTTGCCTATACCTTTGCCACGAGTCATTTAAAACTGATGGTGGCAATACTCCCAACAAATAACTTTTACCTAAGTTACCCCTAAAAACTAGGTGGTTCCTTTTATGAAATTCCAAATGGTCTTCTTCTAATGTTCGGTAGACGGTGGTAAATGGTTAAAGGCTGTGACGATCACTTCCTTCTGAATTCCTTTCCAGTACGGGCGCAATGCTTCATAAAGTTCATCAGCATTCTTTATGTCTCTAGACTCTTTTTCCAATGTCTCTTCATTATAAATGCGCAGATTAAAATGATTGAGCGTTATAGCCAACCCTTTCGGATAAAGGGAAAAGTATAAGGCTTTCAGTATTCCACTCGTCCGTTCGTCATAGGTTTTCTGAATAGCAGCTACCAAATCCTTCTGGTCTTGGAGCTTCAAAGAAAAGAAGTAAAAGTTTTTCCAGTTTGGTTCCTTTTCCTCTGGGGTGAAAAGGGTTATGGTGTTTTTCCGAGTGGCACGAGTGATGATATCGTCGACTTTGTCGAATTTGTATTCCATGAAGGCATTCTTGTAGACAGGAGATGAATCAACGATGGTGTGCAGGGGTATGACTTCGTAGGATGGGTACCAAGCCGCTGGATCCAGCAAGTAAAGGTCTCGGGGAGTCTCAACGTTGCGAACGAGGTTAACAAAATGGTGGTTTGGAATTTCTGGAAACAAGCTCATTGTGCTTCCTTGAATGACTGAGTCGTACCCCAGTGCTTGGAGTAAAAGGTTTACAAAGATGTTCAGTACGCTGCACGAACCGCCTCTCAGCGCCATACAGTCTTCAATGATCTTCTCGTTGGAAGGAACTTTCCTTGTTTCTTGATCTTGCGCCAGCAATAACATGTTCTGCAATTACACAAAATATTTCCGTTAGACAAGTAACCAACAAAATACCAAACAAGATAACTAAAGAAACTCTCGTCCTGGCATCTGGAGACTGCAGCATAAACCAATGTAAGGTCATCCAAACGAAAAAAAAATTCATGCGTGGCAGGAAATTGAACAGAGGAACTCGTCGTCTCGTCGCTCGCGGGCCGCATGGATACAGAATACTATACATAATATGAAAGGGGTGAAACCAGCCATAAGTCCTATCGTAGAACAATCGTGTTTTTTTTTTTAATCACTATTATCATCTCTGGCATTCGCTCTGAATTGTTAATTTGTTTCACGTTCTATACCACACGCCATGGCTGTTTGCTGTGACGCTCATATCACGTGGCTGGGCTAGTCCAAACAGACGGCCAAACAGCCGTTGTTCTCGATCGCCATTGGCTAACTCATGGTGACGTCACAGCAAACAGCCATTGCGCATGGTTTAAGTCATTATTTGTACCATTACGTTGTCCAAAGCGAACTAAGAAGCGTTTCAGTCTTTGCTGTTCCAGTCAACTTCTGGTAAAACTCTTCTCAGATTGCTTTGGACAGCGTACTGGCACAAATAATGACTTCGAACGCGAGACAAGTTATCAATAAAGAAGTTCAGCGAGGGTTCCAGTGATGATTGTAGCACGTTAGCATAAAATTCAATAACGCTCCACACAGGTAGAGATGGTTCTATGATACAACTTCCGGCTGGGTTTCACCCCTTTCGTTTTATGTTTAGTTCTCTATATCCATGCAGCGCGCCAGCGGCAAGTCCCTGTGGAATCAAACCCGGGTCTGCCGATAACTTGGAACCTTCACTTACCACTAAGCTACCACGAAACTGTGCAGATCAATTCAAAACGGCAGTAAAACTTTACATCCACAGTTTGTGTCGACGTACACACACTGGTTTTGGTTGCGTTCCCCTTCTTCTAAGATGGCAGTTTCTTTGTCTCCTTAATTGCAGCTTCATTAACCTCTTCACTAATCAATTTGTATTAACACTTTCAGTACCGCGATGAATGCCTACACAAGTCCAGCAACGACAGGTTCACGTAAGGTTCACAGGCTACTGTACAGCGATTTGTGTATGCCTATTTACGCTATAGATATGGAGTGCATTACCGTGTAAGGTACTTTCCTTGAATTC
Organism: Lithobius niger; assembly: GCA_023313725.1. Taxonomy (NCBI): domain Eukaryota; kingdom Metazoa; phylum Arthropoda; class Chilopoda; order Lithobiomorpha; family Lithobiidae; genus Lithobius; species Lithobius niger. The sequence goes on along the minus strand of JAHWFP010001788.1, from coordinate 1,992 downwards.
AACTGAGCGGCCATTGCGATGGTGGTGTTGAATTCTGAAGTATATTTTTTACACACTTTTATGCTGCAGCAATAGCCACTAGATGAACTCTTGATACAACACCTTCGTTACCATTGGAACAGGTGATATAAAATTAATTTTCTCTAGTGCAAGGCAAATATTGGTAAGGATGTCTTGATTTCCATTGACAGCCAGAGTGCGGGGACCTTCATATTCTTAATTGGCCTTTCTTCTGCCGCACGCAGCACGTACTGCGTTTTTAGGGGATTGCCTGTATTGAAGTCAGCAGAGGCATCAGTCGATATTTTTCTGTATCTAAGATGGTTTTTCATATGCTTTTGAATCCAAAATGGTGTAGAAGTCAAAACCCAAGACACCGGCATTCCCGTATTTTCTGCACGATCACAAACTTCAATGGAAAGTCTCAACCAATTTTTATACTTTCAGGCCTTCCAGGAACTTTCGAAAAATAATAAGACTTTTCCAGAAAAAAAGTAGGACGACAGGAGCAACAATAATACTGTACAAATTAAGTTACAGTCTCTCGCTTGTCTTGCTTATATAGTTGCATTGGCGCGCTGAATGTTTTCCGCCCATCTTTCTTTAAAACATAGTCTTTTACAGTTCTCCGTCCGATGGAACTTTTGTGTAATGATATGCACCATGATGTCATCAGCGCATTTTTATAGCAAGATTCCTTCCTCGTTCAACACCAGCGTTTCCATGAGCTTAAGTGAAGCCGTATTCTACATCTTTGCTAAGTGAGGTTACTTTTTCATTCGGCTCCTTCAGTTGAAATATTTTTTCCCAGTAAGAGTCAATTCTTCGTAGTTAGTTCAACTTATGTTTTTCAACTTTTACAAGTCATCAGAAACATCAGAACCAATTAGGTAACATTTTCATTCATCTATTCCCCTGTCTGTTTCAAGTGGCCGCAAGGGATGCCCCATCATTGTAAGTATCCGTTGAAGTGCTTGTTGCAGAGATTATGTCTTCTCTGCAACCCATGTACGGTATATGCAGTCAAATGGTCCAAGACGCTCCAATTTTTAGAAAGTGGTATGTTTTCTGTTTCAGAACCAATTTACATTTTTCGTTTAGCAAGAGATTTTTCTTCGCTTACGTTTATTGCCAAGAGAGTACTGCCTGTGACATTCTCTAGAACTTCTGGTTTTATAAATTGCCTAAGACATTGTAATATAAGATCATTTAGCTTGTTTATAGACTATGTGCACCAAAGTAACTTAATTCTTTCTGTAAGAGTGTCGTCACAAAATTACCAAAGAATTCACAGCAGATATCTGAAACTGCATTTTCGGAAAAGAAGTAGAAACCTTGAAAACTGTAATAATTCTCTTGTAACAATCTGATCGGCTCAGCGTTGTTAGTTCAAATTGTTTTTTGGTCTGCGTCTGTACTGAATTTTACAAACTTCAGCATGTGATACATTTTAAACTTTTTAAAGGTAGGAAAAGTAGGACATTTGTTAAAAAGTAGGAAAGTAGGAAAAGTAGGACAACTGGAAAGTCTGAACTTTTCATTGTTTTTTTTTTTAAATAAAATGTTCCCACGATTTTTTTCCCCCGGTTAACCCCAAACTGCATGAGTCCACCAAATGTTCC
>JAHWFP010001787.1:0-13518 GCA_023313725.1 Lithobius niger | reverse complement strand
AAAAAAAAAAACTTAAGACATGCCAATTCCATACTATGTCTTGCCAGTGTTAAATGATTCAACTGGTTTGCACACATTCTTAATATTTTTCCTAATAAGAATAAACATTTGATCAAAAAAGTAAAAATACAATATCTGAAAAATGCACGAGTTATTTAAACTGCAGTTAATGTTAAATAAATTCAGAAGCAACCATATTTCCATTATCTTTTTGGGCTTAAAAATGTTCGACTGCCTGAGCGGGAATTAGGTAGCGGTAATTAGGTGGTCAAAAATATCAGAATAATTCTCTTATGATTATTTGTCTTCTTTTGTATTAATCTTATGCAATGGATTTTAACTGTTCTTTTAATATTTAATACAGTTGAAAATGGTCTCTTATTGTAATTAAAAGTCTAAATCAATTTATTTCCCATTCACCAATAAAACGGACACCTTAAATTATGTTCGACCCGTTTGGTTTCTGGTATTTTGCAGTAAAAATAAATTGGTCATCAAAAGGTGTTAAAGGCCCAACACCAACATCCACCACTGAGTGTTATCTGGTGGACGTGTGTGCTTCATTGCCAAATTCAGCACCCTGACAAGTCATTAAAAACATTTAAATCATGAAAACATAATAATGAAAAGGTCAGGAAAACATTGCCGAGAATAAAAGAGAAACCTATCTACACTTGGGATAAAACCAAGCCAGGGTTAACGATAAACGAGAAAACCCGCAGGAACATAGTGACGAGGGGAGGAGAGATATTGGAACTTAAAGGAGAGTGGTCAGCTGCTCGACCATACATTTATTAGTCTGAATAAATTAATATAATCTACAGTTGTGTTGTTATTGGATGAATGGTGGTATTGTTGGTCACCTTAATGTGCAGTCTCCCTTGACACTAATATGCGCATTTCGTGTAAAATGTAGCCATTGTCAGTGAAAAGTCAACAGCAGCTATAATTTACCATTATACTTGTTTAACGTGACAGTGTTTCAAGGCTGGCACTAGGGGCCGATCCGATTTACCTATTTAAACCAGTTTTCAAACGGTTTAACTAAACCAAATTTCAATATCCTCAGAAAACCAGAACTGCACCAGTACGTTATTCAGACATGTTAGAGGACGTGTACTGCAACACATTTTTGTGCTGTTTGACTCATCGGTTAGAATGACAAGTTACGAACTTTTATTTAACGAACATGTAAGTTCAGTGTAAGTACACATTATTTGTCATTACCATAAATCTCGAGTGGAGGGTTGACGTACGAGTATATGAAGGTTAAGGAGTGAAATATCTAACTAAATCTACATAAATTGGCATCTAACTAAATCTAGAGATATACTTTCCGCTTTAATTTGGGCTAATATGCTGGGATAAATGTACCAGCTTTGCTGTTCTTGCCTTTTTCAAAAATAATCCTCATAAGGTAGATGTAATTTGTAATAAAAAATGTAGTTATACTGAAGCACGTAATGTGCATTTTTTAATATCATTTTAGGTGACAAATATAAAACGTGTAAAAATACATGTAGCAGATGTATTTCGAATTTCGAGAATACAGTTTTTTCCCCAAGAGATAATGAAATTCAGTATTAAAATAGTACTCTTTCCTAATTAAGAGTTTAAAAACCCGACAATCTTTAAACAAGAATTGGCCAAGAATCCTATGAAGTTTGTGGACCGATAGTGACGCAGGATACTTTACACAGTGCGCCACTTTACACTTTATGCATCGGTAAATATTTACTGTGTATACCTTTTTCACTGGTGTGGTCTTGTTCCGGCCCGGTACCCTTCGTAGGTGTTGCACCAGATCCAACCACCCAGTCGATATCATCTAACACTGCCTCTTGGTACCAATTGCAACCCTTTACTCCGTCATCAAATGTGCAGTTGAGAGCTACGTATTAAAAGAAAAGGAAAATTATTAGGTTGCACAATAAAAAAAAAATACTTAGATACAGTTATGAGTAAGCGGCCACGTATAAAAGTTGCAAACAAAGCATTTTAATCGGTAATGCCACATAACTCTTTTACGTCATCATATGACTTTTTAGATATATTTTTAAGTCACATAATGCACCATGATTGGTCGTGGGATTCAGCATCCACACAGCTGGTAGACGAACAGGTTGAACACTCGGCAGTGTTGTCTTGTTGTTTGGGGGCTGTGACGACTCCTCACAAATTTCGAAGTGCCAGCCGAAACTTAACTTATTTTTATTTTGGCTTGGTGTTTCACCACGAAAGTCGTCTGAATTTCGAAAGAGATGATTTAAGACGCAAAGCTGACATTGTATTTAATACTTCCCAGTGAACCAGCTCTTTTCCAACACCACACAAGGATGTATAATGTGCGTGTGTGTTTGTACCTCTACTCCTCTGGAAGTAAAGCACCTACAAAGATGGGAGTAGGACCAAACGAAAGATAATTAAATTGCGCACAATATAGGCCTATTTTCATCGCTGTAATTTAATATTATCACCCTCAAATACGCGAAAAACCCTTAAAAAATAACGTCAACCCTCATGAGGTTTGTTTATGACGTCATAGTTTGTTCATGAAAACCGCCATGAGCAAAGAGATGATCTGGAGCGCAGCGAGATGGGGGCCGAATGAGCCGAAAAGGACAAAGTATTTTGCAACACACCACATATAGATCTTAAAAAATCGGTTTGGTATTAACTGACTTGATGCATGGAAAAACAAAACAATAGATTTGGTTTTAAAACAGTGTCAAACATTCGTGTTTCTGAAGAATGGAAGGAAGGAAGGAAAAAATGATGAACGGAAAGCTGAAAGGAAGGATGAAAAAAATGAAGGAAGGATGGATGGAAGGGAGGAACGAGTTAAGAATGGATGTGAGGATGGAAAAGAGGAAGAAAGGACGTGAGAATGGAAGGATGAATGGCAGGTGGAAGGAAGGATAGAAGGAAGGCACGAATTAAGGATGAATGGAAGGAAGGACGCATGGATGGATGGTAGGATGGAAGGAACAATCTAAGAATGGATGGAAGAAAAGAAGAAATGATGGATGGAAGGATGGAGGGAAGGATGAAAAGAAGGAAGGAAGGGTGGATGGATGGATGGATGAAAGGATAGAAGGAAGGATGAATGGATGGATGGAAAGATAGAAGGAAGGATGGATGGATAGAAGGAAGGATGGAAGAAAGGATGGATGGAATGAAGGATGGATGGAAGGTTCGAAGGAAGGATGGATGGATGGAAGGAGGGATGGGTGGAAGGTAGGAAGGAAGGATGGAAGGATGAAAAAAGGATGGATGGAAGGAAGGGTGGTTACATTGATTCAGTCACGTTTCTGAGAAAATGTTTGCACTGATTGAGTGAGCGAAGCGAACGAAAATTAGCGTTTGTCATCAGAACAGCGCTTTTCTGGCAAATTGCTTGATCTTTTTGCTTGCCTCTTTGGATGTAAAAAAAATATTGACCTTTTCTCGAGATAACTGATATCGCGTTCTACACTCTTATAATTTGCAAGGTCGTTTGTATGTGGAAGGTCTGGCTGTATCATAAGTGTTCAAGCAAGAACTCTCCTCGAGCCGACGCGGGATGAGCGAGCGAAGCGAGCAACTCCGCTAGTTACCGATATGGGCACACGTCCACTGACTTTATTTGCATGCCATTGACAAGTAGGGGAAAGTAATGAAAGGTGAAAAATATCAGTATGGCACTGGTAAGTGGATAAAGATGGATGAAAGGTGAAAAATAGCTTTATCCATACGGCATTAATAGGTGGATGAGAAGTGAATGAAAGTAAAAAAAATGGCTTTATCCACATGACATTGATTAGCGGATGAAGATTTATGAAAGGTAAAAAATGGTTTCTTCGGTGTGGCATTGGCAAGCAAATGAGAAGGGTTAAAAGATGAAAATTAGCTTTATCCGTGTGGCATTGATAAGTGGGTGAAAAGCGATGAAAGGTGAAAGATTGCTTTATCCCTATGGTATTGATAAGCGTTTTCTCTAATACGTGTTTGTTACTATGTAGGGTGATGTTAAAACAATGCCAGTAGGAAAAATGGACTTCAGTCGAAAATAATGGGAGGCGAAAAGAACGTACCAAAAAATAATAGCAAATAGCACAAAAAAGTTATCAGAATTTCATACCATATCGGGATCCAGTCCGAACTTTCAGTCTTACACCCTAATCAACATTTTGTCTTTAATATGTCTCTTGTTGCTTATAGCGTTAACTATAATAAGCATAAATGATCGATGCATCCAAAGCAGAAATGGAATATTGCTTCTGCCTTATGTTCTAGGACATAATCTTGACACAGCAAAATAATAATGGGTGGTGAATAATTAGTGAACCTTAGGCTACTGAGTCACGTCAGTAAAATTAAGTATGCAATGGTTTTTACTTTTTTTTTGCATTGATTTAAAAATGTTGTTACTATATTGAAATATACGTGTAAATCACTTTATGTGGGCTTTAATTGACATTAGGACTACATTGTCTTTGAGCTTGTTCTGCCCACATAGAAAAATCTGAACTTACGCCAATCAGTAGGATTATCCAATTCATGTTGTTTAGAACAGTCGCTGAATGTAATATTGGTAACGTAAATGTCGATTTCATCTTCTGCAGTACCCGTGGGATCAGCTTCAAACACCAACTAAAAACAATAATAGTTGTTAGTAAAAATTTGCAACATTCAACAGAACCCTCAGAATTGTAAATATCACGAACTGGATCTCCTGTTTTTTCCTAAAAATACCTACGAAAAAAACAATATAAACTTCAAAGCCAAAATTATCTTTTACGTTTCCTAAAACACATACCTATGTTTGTTTGTTTCATTAAAATAAGCTCGCTCAGTTCATTACTTCAAGTTCGAATTTCTTGCTACTTCTCAACGCTGTCAATGGATGGTGCTTCTCGTGTAGAAAACAGCACAACCCCCACCTCCTAATCAGTAAACACTTTTTGCTTGGATTATTCTAGGCAGTTTGACAAGAGCGGGGCCTGTGGCTGGTTTCGGTAGAGGTAAGCGTTTTAGGATAAGTAAGAAGTAATTTTAGCTTTAAAATGTCATTTTCACCATAATCCAAAAATGCGTACCTTTCTTTTTGCATAATTCGTCAAAAAGGGGAGGGGGATCAAGCCAAACCTAAGTTGAGTTAGCAGGAAGTTCCATCATTTCAACCTTTCATAACCATAAACCTATCAGTCCTCAGACCAACTCACCTCGTGCAGCACTACTGGCAACACACAGTATCCCATGGAGGTGAGATCATACTCATCTCCTACAGTTCGGAAGTATTGACTGATGAAGGCAGCCCGACAGCGGTAGAGGAAACTCGTTAAACGCTCAGATATAGACACACCTAAAGCACATGCCCAAGAAGCCAAGATGACCTTAAGTTCGTGGGCTTTCACTTCTGGTAGTATGTCAACGCAAGTGGTTGATGACTTTAGCTCCCTTTGCACAGCAGTTAAACAATCCGAGGTATACTGTTGCGCTAATGGTTTGATAGGTAAAGAAGGGCATTCTGGCCCGAAGAGTAGGTTTCCTTTTTAACACAACACCAGCTTGATCTCACGGAATCCTGTACACTTGATTTGTGGCCTTCAGGTGTAATTGAAAAGGTCTCACTGAGCACCAAAGCATTTCCCCATCTTCTCTTTGGTACAATGGACCAAGGGCATTAATGACTAAGGGGTTTGTGAGTTTGTATTGTCTTTGTTGTCACCTGATTTGAGGGGGAATTGAGGGTCGTAAATCAGAGTCACCTTCGTTCACATTTCGGATGCCCTGATGCAATTACTGTAATGAAAGCTTCCTGTTCTTCCTGGCATGCTGCATTGCAATCGCAATTAGGAACGCCATCTTCTGCGAAAGGTGAGTCAAGGAGGCTGTGCGAAAAGGTTAGTGTGGGATTTTCAACAGATTTCTAGAGCTACAGGCAAGTTCCAATCCGTAATAAGTCTCTTAACCCAAAGTCTCAAGTTGCAGTATTCTTGTATGAGTCAGGAATTTATTGTGCTTGATACTTGGTTGTCGTAAAAACAGAAGAGAACAGGGTTAATTGTTGATCTACGATTGCCTTCACATACAACCTGCTGGAGAAGCTGTGTTTCAGAAACTTCTACAAAACTGCCACAGAGGTTCTGACACTTCTGGAATTGGGCTTTTGCCATTAGGCTTCATACACTTTGATAATGGAAGCCTGATGGCATTTGATCAAAGAGCTGGTCAGCTCCGCCCAGAAGTTCTGCTAAACTCATATTCATAGTGTCTGCACACGAAGGTGTACCCCAGTGATCGGCATATCTTTCAGGCATAAAGTGCTGGAGTATTCAGAAAGAGAAAAAGGTAAGCATTCATCCGTATCAACGATAAACAAAAAGCATCTGTCACACAGGCCAATGGACCCATATATGGGTGAGGCAAACTTTTTCAGTTGTGTGCTTCTTCATGATGCAAATAGGTCTAGAATTGGTCGTCCCATTTCAGGAACCGAGTCAGGTTGTGTGCTCCTTCATGATGCAAATAGGTCTAGAATGGGTCGTCCCATTCAGGAACAGATTCAGGCAGATTGATGATAAGATATCAATCCATTGCCGATAATAGGTCACTCCTTGAAAGCTAATTGGCGAGCACAACTAATTTTCCATCAAGATGGGATGGGGAACTCACTTTTGTCGTTTCAGACACGATTCAACTCTGTTCAAGTTTTGCCAGATGCACAATATCAGTCAATGAGACGGGGAAGCCGGTCTTTGTTCCTCTTGTATCTTGTGTCTCTTCAGGGAAATTTAAACTCTTTTCAATCAAGGTGATCTTGTACATCTGGAAAATCTTTAACAGTGTTGATTCTTCTCTGAAGAGACACTAAGAATGGTTCTCCGTTCCCAATTTTGATGTATGCCATTGTCTAACATTATTAAAATTACAGAGTCTACCAGGAGCTGTGACCACCCGAGAACTGTGTACCAGACTGCTCTCAGTTCAAGGTCTAATGTGAGGTCTACCATGTGTGCTCCCCAGCCTTAGAGAGACGCATCTGTGAATCATTTTCGAAGTGACTGATGCATGGACTTGTACCCCTACGTGTAGATTGTTTCCCTCCACTAACCAATCTAATTCCTAGCATGGTAGGTCTGTCAACTGGATGACGTCCTTTCAAGAATTCCGGTGTGACCAACGTAGTTTCCAAAACCAGTTGAGGAGTCTGGATTTCTACATACCCATTGGGACTAGTAAGGTCATGTAAAGCACTTGTTCGATGATTTGGCTGTCTTTTTGCTTCAACTTCTGAAGAGTCTCGATGCTCCAGAATATCTTCCCGGAGGGAGAAAATCCTGTCACTCTTTGGATGGTGAAGCTCTTTGCTGGAGTAAACCTTTCCTTCTTTGTCTTTTGGCCTAATCTCAGCTGGTGAAACATGTTCCCAGTGAATGGTATTTGCTGAAAAAGGCTAGGACTGCACATATCTTATTAACCATTCGTCTAAGTAAGCATGTAACTTTATGTGTTTGTGGTAGCACTATACTAATACTGGTCGGAGGATTGGAGTAAATATATGTGGAGCCGTATACAGTCCAAATGTGAGAACCTTGAAGTGGTAGGTCAACCCATTGCAATAAAACGGAAAAACATGAAGGCTGATATGTTGAATTTCACTCAGAACCTTTCCTGGCATAGGGAATCTCTTACTGAAGTTAGGGTCTCACTCTGCAATGTTCATTTTGGATGAACAATTTCAGACGATGTGAGGTTGATGGTTATCCAGAAGCTTCCTCCTTCCTTTGGGATACACTTGTCGGTATGCAGAAGCCCAGGATTCCTGGAGATCAACGCTGTATTGCATTTTGCACTATTAGCACTTGTACTTTTGCCACTAGGAGTGGGTCCAGATTCTCCTGGACTTACGAGGGTACTACATTTGTAAGGTTAGGAACCAATGTGAAAGGAAGTAGTGCCCTGCCCATATGACAGGCAGAACGAACATGCCATTGGTTACCTTTTCCCACCACTGCAAATGGATCCTTAGTCTACACCCTCTCCCAAAAGTTGGTTAAGGGATGTACGCTGGAGGGGAATTCATACATTAGGTTACCTGTCCCTCTTGAGCCTTACCAGTGAGAGTTGACATATCCAAGTTTTGAAGGAAATCATGGTAATTGTGTGGTTCTCCTGAATTCCGCATCCACTTTGTCCTGTGTAGCCTGAGTTTTGTTGGTACCTGTGCTGGTAACTTGAGTGACCAGGGATTTACGAAATGGCAAACATCCATAGGTGGTTCCGATGATTGGCTGCTGCAGAGTATTTGGAAATTTTTTATCTTAACCGTGTTGGGCTTCACGTTGTGTTTGTGCTCTAGTACCATTACCTGTAGTTCTTTATTGAACAATGGAATGCAGTTGAATGGAAAGTGTCTAAGAAGGTTCAAATGTTTATGCTCATTGAGGTAAGCTTCCTTAGTCATAATACAGAGTTACCCAACATCTGCGTGTGGCGACTGGGGCTTTTCGAACTTCTCCAGTGGTCAGCCTCTATGCTGAGGCCTCGGAGCCACCTTTGGCCATTCGTCGGCGACAGCTTGCCATTCAGTATGCTGTGCGTTTGCGTGCTGTGCAATCCAGTCCTGCTTGGTCCATGGTTTTTGGGCCAGAATTGCGAGTCGGTAGACGCAGGGTGGGTAAGGGTGATTTCCGCGATAGGCTCCAGCAGTCCTGTCACGAGATAGCCTTTGAAATGCCCTGCGTCTTGGGGCTTGAGAGAATGCCAGTTGCCCCTTGGCTTGTCCCAGGTGGCAGTTTCATTTTTGCTCTGGCGTCCCTCCCGAAGGGTTCCACTCTACCAGCAAGGTACTTACAGGAGTTCCGGCGGCTGAGTTCTCAGTACGCCGGTTATCAGCGCCTGTTTACTGATGGGTCGAAGTCCGACGTTGGCGTGGCGTGTGCTTGTGTGTGTAAGGGTGTAACGGTTGCCCATCGCCTTCCATCAGGCTATTCTGTGTTCTCTGCAGAGCTTTTGGCTCTTGGTTTGGCGGTGGAATGGATCCTTGACCTTCAGGGCACGCATTTCATTGTCTTTAGTGATTCCATGAGTGCCCTGGAGTCCTTGGCGAATTACAATCCTCGGAACCCCTTGACACAACGTGTCCAAGCTTTGCTTTCCCGCTTGCCTGGCCAGCGGAAAACCGTGCTTTTCTGCTGGATCCCGGGCCATGTTGGGATAGCAGGGAATGAACAAGCTGATTCTGCTGCGAAAGGGGCCCTTTCTGGCCCTCTCGGTAGGGATCTCAGCCTTGTTCCTTCAGATGCCTTTCCAACTCTGCGTCTGAGGTTACACGCTTTTTGGCAAACCTTGTGGGACAGACAAGACGGTAATAAGTTACGGACCATTAAAGGCACTGTCGAGGAGTGGCACTCGGCGTGTCGCCGCAGTCGCCGTGAGGAGGTTGTGTTGGCCCGTTTGCGAATTGGTCACACCCGGCTTACTCACTGTTTCCTTTTGCGGGGGGTTGACCCTCCTGAATGTTCTTGGTGTCGACGGCCACTTACGGTCCGGCACTTACTTGTTGATTGTCGCCATCTTGATGGTGTTCGTCGTCGGTTCCATCTTCCGCATGACATTGCGCGTCAGTTGGGCGATAAGTCTGTCCTCCTGTCCGGTGTTTTTCAATTTTTGCGGGAGGTACAGATGTATGACAAGATTTAGATTAGGGGTTTGAATAACATCTCTGTAATGTGTGGTGCAGTGGCAACCCGGACCACTGCACTGTGACTGAGGTTGGCGCTAATGACCAAGTTGTCGACGCGCCATTAAGCCTCAATCCCCCCCCCCAACATCTGATGCCGCAGTTCATAGAATTTTTCTGTTACAGTATCTTGAAGCCCGTCAGGTCAGGAGAAGGCATTGTTCAGGATGGTTCCATCTCGAAGTCTCTCAGGAGTATTCAGAAAGGACTGAAGAGCTGCGGTAGATGCCAAACAATTAAATCCGTGTCAGAGCTTGCACTCATGCTAGCGCAGAGAATGCAATTTCGGCTTCAAAATGCGTAACTATTATTGTAATGAAATGTGGGTGTGTTAATCACGAGTCGAGATCCATTTTATCGTCTTCCATTAAGACATCGGTCTCCTTGTACGCAGCGAATATATGTGAGTGTGGAGCAACAAAAGCACCTCTAAGTAGAAAAAGCATCTTTTCCTGCTTCATGTGGGGAAGGGACCCTTCGCAGAGCGATCAGTTTCCCCCTTTCTTCATGTAATCACCTAAATCCAGCAGGGTCCAAAAAGCATTCTAAGATTGTGAAAGTATGCTGACAGGGGGACTTCCCCTTTTTTCACGAATATCTGTCAGCAGTTCATCGGAACTTTCTGATTGCTGCGCGGGACGTTCCTTACAAAAGCTAGAACTTAAATACTGAAAAGCCAGAGTGGTTCTGTGAGGGTGGTGGCTTTGAAGCTTTCTGCCGTGGTGCCTAAAAATATTCCTTGTTTAAACATTTGAAATTTGTAACCTTTAGGATTGTCATGTACTGAGAAACGGCTGAAAATCACTTACACACTCAGGCGTCTTGAATTATGCGTCTGATGCCTGAAAAGTAGCATTCGATGTTCAGAGCTTGTGATCCGCCAATGGTGACTGGTGTCTGAGAGAACATCCGTGTGACTGAAATGTTTTAGGTGTCTAGTGGCTGGACGTAACAGCGGGCCGCAAATCCATGCTGTCAGTGGCAGCTGCACAACATCTTTAGGAATTACTAACTGGCGTTCTGCTTCTGATCTCTGTGTCATTAGTGGTTACATACGCAACAAATTGGTGATTGTCATCTAGTGTCCAGTATCTTGGAGAAAGCCAGTATAGGTTTATAGACTCGAAAGTATACTACTGCTAGCTGTGAAGGTTACATCGTTATTAGCCTGACAAGGAGTGGTTGAGGCACTTAGCATCGATCATATAAAAACATGTTGACATTGACTTGGAAAACGAGAATTATGGCAAAGCAGGCACTAACGCAAGGTCCCATGACATAATTATGCATATTGACCGTCAATCATAAATGGTTGAAACCATGTAACGTTTTTGAAAAATTTATGGAAAATGAAAATTAGAAGGTTTGAATATGTCCCCAGACAAGTCGATGGAAATAGATGTATTTGCTGCAATGGTGCTGGGTAACTGGCATTTCGAGCAGATGGCCTCGTGCCAGGCGACTCTTGTGGGCTCGAAGGGAGCAGAAGTGAGTAACGTTGTCCCAAATCGACTTCCACTGCGATCGATTTGAGACCGTTAAATTTGGTTTCTAATTTCTCTAATAATAATCAAAATGAAGTAAGACTATCTGGCGGCACAATGTGATGCATTTATGCACAATGTTATGTATTTCGATCGGCAGGTCTGTAGCTGCCAGAAGCCGTCTTATTGAAGTTCTATTTCTTCTCACTACTCCCGGTTCAGAATATATATTTTTATTATTACTGAAAACACAACCAGGACAAACAAAAATAAATTTCCTACCTGATAACCTGTTAGAACAACTCCTAGATTGTCATGGATCTCTACAAAGCCCATCGCATCTGGATTTACTGTGGTTGGTTCTAGATGCCGTATAGTTCTTTCAACATTTCGTTCAGAATTACGCAAATTTAGCTTTAAGGTACCTGAAAGAAATAAAATAAAATATTTTAACAATGTATAAATAATATTCTCAATTGATATCAACACCGTTGCACAATCGCTTAACACACTTTGAACATTTTTAGGGACTTGCATTTGGCATTCTGTTCTCAAAAACTTTACTTTTTTTCAAGCTGCTCTAATAAGTGTAAAGCTTTTGTCCGTCCTCCTTGGGCGTATTGTTTACAAACTGACAGAACTTTTGCTCCTCCTGTTTCAATAAAACTGAGAAAGTGGCATGGAGCATGCCATTTGATTTGCCACCTAGCTTACAATGAACAGCATAAAAAGCTTTAAGTCAGGTTCGAGACAAGTTCGATAGAGAAGACTTTTTCCTTGCCTCTGAAAAGGATATCATATCTTTCTTTTTCTCCGTTAAGAATAACAAGGTATTCATGGTTACTAATCAGGTTCTCAAGTCTGCCTCAGGTGTTTTTAGTGTTCCTTCAGTCTTGCGATTCTTTACGTGGGGGGGGAGGGGGAATGAGGCTTAATGGCGCGTCGACAACTTGGTCTTGGTCTTTACGTGGGCACATTCTCTAAGCCATTTTGTAAAACACATTTGAGGCTAGGCTTCATGTTCGGATACAATGTAATCTCCTTTCGGGGTGGGAAGGGATGGGAGGTGGATGCCTTTGAGCTTGAGCTTGGCACTATCATGGTCCATTATATTGTATTCTACGATCCCTTCCGTTTTCCATTGACAAGAATTGATTAATTTAGAGGCTACACTGGTTACGGATAAGAGGGTAAGAAGCTACAGTTCACATTCTTGGTGGAATGCAAACTTACAACGCTACGAATCTCATTTTTTGAGATCCACATTTTGCGCCCACGTAAACGTAAACCCAAATAACTAGCGAGTTACAATGGTCATGGAATAACTACCCCAAGATTACAATAATCAATAGGTGAAATGTTTCATGTCAAAGCTTCAGATACTTCCATTGGAGGGAGTACATCCATGCTATTAACAGCACTCTGCATAAGCTCTAGGAAGCTTGTGGTATTCACTGATTTACAATCTAATATTACAACGATAGACATAAATAAGTCGGATAATACGTACTAGAAAAAACAATAGAGTAAATTTTATATTTTTTTTATTTATTACTACTATTTAATGCTAATTTGTTTATTTAGCAGATAACATGACGACATTAGCGCTTTTGTAATTTAAATTACGTAACTAATTACATCGACCACCCCAAAAGTTAAAAAAATAATAAAGTAATAACAACAATACACACTGTAGCATATGAATAGCATAAAAAATGTAAATAACATATACACAAAGTTTGTAGTTAAATACTCACAAAGGTTGAAGTTTAGGCTTACACTAAACCACCTAGGAAATAAATAAATTGCGAAGCCTTTCGACCGCATAAAAATATGCAACACATTACTAAAGAGGTTAATGCTTAGCCCAATGCATTATCAAAATATCTTACAATTTATTCTGTTGGCATCCTTTTATGGGATACAGTGATACATTCTTGCAGAGCTCACTAAAGCATTACTCCAATCAACTAGAGACAAGATTTAGATTAGGGGTTTGAATAACATCTCTGTAATTTGTAGTGCAGTGGCAACCCGGACCACTGCACTGTGACTGAGGTTGGCGCTAGTGACCACGTTGTCGACGCGCCATTAAGCCTCAATCCCCCCCCCCCCACCAATCAACTAACACAATGAAAATTTGGTAAAATAGCAAGACGTATTTTCTTGTCTCAAATCAAAATCAGTTTTTATATTTTTGAGTAGCTCACTTTTTTTAGCCATATGGGAGAAATTAACTTCTTCGCCGCAACTGACAGTATGTTGTGCAATTAAAAAAATAGTAAGTTAACGTTTCACAATGTAAAT
>JAHWFP010001785.1:755-30079 GCA_023313725.1 Lithobius niger | reverse complement strand
CAACACCGAGAAAGCATTTCAAATTATGAAGAGTCAAGGATCAACACTGCGAAAGCATTTCAAATTATGAAAAGTCAAAATAGCATCACCACAAACAGATGCAAGTTACTGCAGTTTACGGTGATTTGATTTAATTTAATATACACTGTTCTTTTAATAATCGGATTTATTTTCGGCCGCCATATAAACACATACATACTGTACTTTGATTGGCTGTCCTTTCTTTAACGTGTAATATAACGAATTAGTCGTGAGTTGTAATAGTCGTACACTAATCATACACATCAACGAATTTATTTCAGGTAACATAGAATTGGTTAGGAACCGAGTATAAAAATCGAATAGGTTAGGAATACAGTATAAAAATAGAATTGCTGCAAATATAATACAAAAAATGACAAAGTATTAGGTAATTTTGATTATGATTGCTTTTGATAGTCGAGTGTAAGATTACAGAACGAGTAATACATGGTAGAAGTGCATTAGATGGATATTTATTGTTTCACTGATTTTAAAGATGTATTTTTTTTGACAGCCTTACATACAGCTCTCTACGTTTAGCTTTTTTGCATTAAAATAATTGTAAAAAATGAAATTTTAAATGGATTTAGGAAAGCAGGGTGAAAGGACACCTGAATTATCGAAATAGTCGCTGGTTCCTACCTGCTAATCAACTTTTAGTATTGGTTTTCATGAAGACGACGACAAGCAATCGGCTCATCTCAATGGGCTCGACCATTTTTACTCATCCAGAAATTTTTTACTCCGTTTGAGCGCACATTTAATACACATTTATCGGCATTATGCGGATTAAAAGGAAGGACGCTGCTTACTGGGTGGACATATTCGAAGTGAAATGGATCATATTCGAGTTAAACTAACCCGCATTCGTAGGTAGATCGAACTCACTTAGCTTCGCTTCACTTCCGTGGGTGCTCGAAACTCAATGAGAGTCGAATTTCGAAACAACATTCCAATGACAGGTGGCAAACGTGTTTTGGTTACTGTTTATTCAAATGCACCTCACATATAAGCAAAGGAGGTGTGCACTACGTTCAACCGGAGTTTATATACCAGTTAGAGTGTATTATTAAAAAAAATTAAAAACAATTTAGGTGTGGTGTTATCACGGCGTGAGTATTGCCCTAAGCACGTACGTATTAATTCAGTGACAATGACAATAACAATTATGAAACGTCAAGGATCAACTCTGAGAAAGCATTTTAAATTATGAAAAGTCAAGGATCAACACTGAAAGTTGAGAAACTAAGAACTAACTTACATAGAAACTGACGCTTAAACGGGTGCAATCAAACTAATCCGGATTCGACTCGCAAGTTCGAATTCTAAATAATAATTCCGATTTAAAAACGTTCGCTCGAAACGGGTATAACAGGTTATTGCAAGTTAAATTATTAAGTTATCGCGGCAAAAAACAACTGTTTACGATGGTGGTATCTTCCACTGAACATCTGCCGCTCGGGCCTTCAAAAAGTTGTATAGCTTAATGGCCGACAATGTCTATTCTATTTATTCTATTCTAAATTACAGGTAGGCTTTTTATGGGCGTCTCCAGTGTGATCGCATTCTAGCGACCCAACCTGTAGGCTCCTGTGGGCAAGTTAATCGTCAAACACGAATCTCGAATGTGACGTGATTTTGAAGTAATCATTGGCGACGTAGTGTTGCAAACGTAGCAACGATTGTATCAAAATGACGTCATTTTCGACGTTCGCATGTAAGAACAATCTCACTTCTGGATGCTCAACCGTGCTGCGTGCGGCACCAGTGAAGCAACATGGTCATATCCAGCCTGCTCTCTCCTCTGGCTTCTAGTCTATATAGTTCTTAATTAGTCTATAGTACTCTGTAAGACTAGGCTTGAATAAGACAATACCTAAGGTACATGAAATCAATGTTCTTTGTGATAATTTGATCTTCACTTAAATCAACCCTCGTTAAAGGTGGTCTGGTATACTCCGACGTGGGTATGTGGACGGAATGTGTCAGATGGGGGTGACCACGTAGGCATTTATCTACCCTACCTTAAATTGGTCACCATTCATGCTTACGGCGAGGGAAGTGCAGTGCAGGGATGCCATGTGCTGTCTCTTTACAGATAATGACGTACTACCTGTGACTAATTGACCAATGAATACACTTAGTTTTTGTCTTGATAAACTGCGGCTAAAGAAGTAGGTGGAAGTTATGTGTCGCCTTATCCTCATACTGCATAACTCGCAATGTAGTTTCTCGCTCACTAGCTTTTAATTAGTTTATACCAAATTTTCTGCTTGCCTTTCGCTTTTAAAGGTATAATTTGGCTTTCCAGTTGTCTATGCATATAGTTACCATGGCAATAATGAGAACGGAGATCTCTCCTCGTGGCTCGCAACACGAAGCATGATCCACGCGACATGACGGAATCGATTGTAACAACAACAAAAAAACAAAACAATTTGTGCTGCAGTTTTACTTCTACTAATGATTTCTGAATGCCAGTATTCGATGTTTCGAAAAACTGGAAAGAGGCGTCATGTTGGATTTTGAATTCTCGCTGCGAGATTTAGTTTCTACTTCCGTTTGATCAACGCTAGAGAGTTCTTTGTGCGAGAATAAGCACACTTTGGAAATACAAAGAAATGACGACATTGTTGCATCACTGTTTAAAGTTATTGTTTCTCCAGCTGAATTGTCCCACTCATCGTTGTGGGGCAGATAACCCAGTTTGGGTTCGTGCTCCCTAAATCAAAACAACCACAACAACTTCTCTTATTAGTTGTTTTAATTGTTATTGGTAAGCCCGGCTGGGAGTGTTTCTTAGAGTTTGTTTAGCGCACGAGAATTTTCAGAAAAAGGATCGCAAGGTGCAGAAGGGACTAACAATGCTGCAGCACGTAACAATAGTGCAACGTTGCTTGGACGTGGCTAAGGGTGGACGCACACCAAAATCGACAAAACGTCGCACGACAGGACATTATGTCGAAACCTGTGTCAGCATGCTGCAGACGTTTCCAAAACCATAGGAATGAGCTGAGCGCCACACACCGGATGCGACGTTGTTGCGAGACGTCTCGCGACAACAAAGCGAAGCTCCCTCCTGACGGGGTCTCTCCACCAGATACGACGTGTCGCGACGTTTCGACTTGCAACGACGTTTTGTCGACTTTGTTGTGCGACCACCCTAAAGTAAAAATGTTACAATGCTATTAGCGCGACCGGCAGGACGATTGATTGATTGATTTTGAAACATCATAGATATACGCTAGTTTGTCGCCTCCAAGTAACAGTAGATCTTCCGATAGAGCAGTGACATTTGCCGCCATATTGGCACCAGTATGGGTTTTGGAGGGCATAACTACAAGGTGCACTACATGAAAATGGAGGGAAAAACATCGGAAGATTTCTTTGGCTTAAAATAACATTGTTTTCTCCAACAACAAAAACGCGCGTTTTAGGTCTAAGAAATCACTCTTCACAGCATCGGCTTCAGTATGACGCCCTTCTGTTTCTTTCTGAAGTGCCCCTTGCAGCTAACCCATTAAGGCTCCAGCATAAAGTTATATACAATAATACTACGTCTTGTCACTGCTCTATTGTATACATCCGATCGTTAAAAGATTGATTGTTGATGATAAAGAGATAGCCTCACGGCGTCAGTTTGCACGGCCGCTATGGTAAGAGAGATGGTTTGTAGAGCCAGTGAGGCGAACGCCAACTGTTCAACGTACTACATCCATCTATTTTGCTTCCAGTGGAATTGGATCGGCTTTCACGACGTGCGGCGGTTTTGTTGTCGCAGCTCCGCACGGGGCATGCTGCTTTGAACCCGAGCCACGCCGTGGTGGATCCAGATTTTTCACCGGCTTGCCGTATGTGGTGTCACAGTGGAGGCTGTGAAACATTTTTTGTTGCACTGCCCCATGTTTATCGATGCTCGGCGTCGTTGGTTGTCTCCTATGTGTTCGCCGTTGTTGTTACTGGATATTCTGGGTGTATATCCGTACAGTGTTGAAGAATTTTGGTGCTTTCAGTGCCGTGTATTCCTTCTGTTGTAATTCAGAGAGGTTCGAGTTTTAAGGTTGTATTTTGGTGTTTTCTGAATTATTTATTTGTTTGTCGTTTTGTGCGGTTTTGGGGGCAGATAATCTGTGTGGTTAACGCCCCCCCCTCCCCCCCGTATCAAATCAAGTTAAATCAAATCATACGGCCTAACTAGCCGACATGTGTATCCATTACCTGTACGCGACTAAAAGTATATTTTGTACCATATCATATTGTAAAACTAGAAATATCATATTGAGGGAAAAAGTATCATATTGAGGGTAAATCCCAATCAAGGGCGGATCCAAGGGAGGGGCCGAGGGGGCTTCTTGTGTTCAAAAGGTCAAATTGTTGAAAATGTAAGGGGAACGCTCAGGGATAAAGAAAAACCAGGAAAAACTAAAGTTAAAGGATGAGTGTCCACCATTCATAGAGAGAAACATGCATCAATAACGTTGTTTTTATGATAATGTCTAATCATATCAAAAACCAAAACTGGTAAAAGGGGCCGCCAAGATCCGAATGGTTCGGCTCTTCAAAGGAGTGATATCAACACACCAAAACATTTGCCAAGTTAATCGCACCGCTTCACAGTTCGAAGGTTAAATGAAAACTATAAAATTTTCTACTTTCGGTAGCAACGTTCAAGTTTTCATTTAACGTCCAAAGTATTATTCGGTGCAATTAAGTTGGCGAATGTTTTGGTGTGTTGATATCACTCCTTTGAAGGGACGAACCATTCGGAACTTGGCGGCCCCTTTTACCAGTTTTGGTTTTTTATATGATATCAGTTCTTTTTTTTTTTAAATGTGTATTAGACTCAACTCCACTACCGGTCAG
This sequence comes from Lithobius niger, assembly GCA_023313725.1. Lineage (NCBI taxonomy): Eukaryota > Metazoa > Arthropoda > Chilopoda > Lithobiomorpha > Lithobiidae > Lithobius > Lithobius niger. Next base: position 25,195 of record JAHWFP010001785.1, on the reverse strand, counting down.
ATCTGTAATAAAGTGGCACGTCAACAAGAAATTGGTTTTCAACACTTTGCTACCACCTTTTGCCTCGAGGCCGAACCATTCTCAACTTAGTCACCTCTTTATAGGTTTTTGGTTGGTTTTAATTTTGTTGTAATTTGTTTTATTTCGTTAGTTTTGGTGTGTTGATATCACTCCTTTGAAGGGTCAAACCACTGTCAACTTAGTGGCCTCTTCACCAGTTTTTGTCTTGTTTATTTTGCTTTGTTTTTACAGTTAATTTATTTTTCGAGAATTGGACGTGAATACAATTTCTTTGGCAACGTTGTTTAGATTTATCGTGTTACACCAATGTGTGTGTGTTTACACGTTCTCATTGTCCGAACTTTGGCCGTCCAATGAGAAACGATGCCAACAATACTAACAATGGTTATAACAATATTTTCGTACTTACGCGCCATCCCACGCCATCCCCGTTACACCCATAGGCTCCAAACCATAAAAGGTACGCAGTTCGTATTGTATTGCACCCATTCATCCAATTTCATAGCTGGAAGCATTCCCGTTATCTCCGTATCGATGAATAATCACCCTATGGAAATTAACATGGGGATGAGCGGACTAGAATTAGCTAGCTAGCTTGCTAGTTAGCTAGCTTGTAGCTAGTTACATATTTGCAACGTTATTGAGGGCCAGATTTTGCATTGAAAGCAGCTTAGCTGGCATTCCTACACGAGTTAATTTTTTCAGGTGGGTCATTGCTCTTAATTTCGACACAATTTAAACTTTTGTACCGCATTATTATTTTTATCCAAGTATACCTAAAATGTGCTCAACTCTGCTTCAGGATATTAGACACTGACGCTATGGCGTTGCGCTACAATGGTTTAGTTTAGTTTATTAAGGTTACGCGGTCCTTTACACCATGCGCTCAAGCCTAACCTACTTTATTGTTACTTACTTACTAACACGAGAAAATCAAAGCAAATACAAAGAAGCAAGAAAACATAAAAACCAACACAAAGTAAAGTGCCAGGGAAGCGCCCAGTTACTTATTCGGTGCGCAGGCTACAGCAGTGATTTGATTTGATTTTCACTTCGTAAAAAATTTTGGGATTAACAAGAGGAGCAAGCAGCAATACCGCAAAACGTCATCGAAGCTCTAACCGCCTACATAGTAAAGCGGCCCGTGGCCCTGCTGAAGGCCAGTGCTTTACGGTAGCATATACCCTTCCCTACAATGGTTTACAACCTTGACAACTGAATTAATGTGATGTTTGTTGTGATGATTGTTGCCTAACTTGGAGCGACACACTAGCGTGTGTCTAGACTAGTTATTAGCTAGTCGTTTTCCCCACGTTCAATGCCGTAGACTTATTGCTCACGGCTAGCGAACAATGTGGAAAGCCTACACAGCTGAAAGTTTACGAATGCGTGGTGATCTCAATGAAAATGATCCTTTTGTTGATTTGGGGCTTGTAGGGGTCTGGATAAAAGGATGGGACGATTTTGAAATTCGCAGCCAACGAATTAAAATTTCGTTTCTTTTCTAAGTTGCAACCAAAGATTTCAAGCAACAATGTCTTGGACAATCAACCATGGTCCTTAGATTTATTGTAAAAGCCTGGCCGAACTAAAAGCTGAACTGTAACGAAGGACAAAATAATCAGTTATTTTTGTTGCCGTGAATTGCGTTACAATAAAGGGATGTAGTTCATTAGATGATGGTTACGCAACAATACGAACATCCACGAGCCAACGGGGTTTATGTTAATACCAAAAAAAAAAAAAAAATATATATATAATGCTTTGCATGACTTTAATGTGAACGAAAAAGCTAAAGAAAAGGTTCTCAACTTTGGCTGATGTAGCCTAACGGCTAATTATTTATATGCATTTTATGTCTATAAATAATTAGCCGTTACGACATAAAATGCCTAAAGAAAAAAGGTAAAGACATACATAACAGTCCTAAGTTACATGTGTCTATTAACCTCGGGAAGGGCAGCTGAACGGAAAGTGCTGGTTGAATGAGCAAAGCGAACGAAAACGAGCTTTTCTTAGCCAGTGTGCGCAAAACAGTGATGGAAGAAACTTAAGCATGTGTAGCATGGACATACAATAAACCAAGCCGTGTCAATTTGGCTGATGTAACGGACGATTGGGCAATGGCAAATGTGAAAATTATCAATGAGAAAATTTATAGACATAAAATTCCTCCGGAAAAAAGGTAGCGATGAAGATAAGACGGTGTGACCTTTTGTACGTTCACAGTCCTATGCAAGTTGTGATATCCACCCAAAACCAAAACTGGTGCAAGGGAAGCCTTCCAATAAGGGTCGGCTTTTGAAGGTAGTGATATCTTTCAACAAGGGAAGGACGCCAAGGTTAATCCTATTGGCCGAGTTAATCGCACCGAATAACACTTTGGACGTTAAATCAAAACTTGAATACTGCAAATAGCAATGTTCTGGTTTTCATTTAACTTTCGAACTATTATTCGGTGCGATTAACTTATCCAATAGGATTAAACCTGGAGGGATTAAACCTGGAGGGATTAAACCTGGAGGGATTAATCCCTACTTTGAAAGGCCGACCCTTATTGGAAACTTGGCGGTTTCTCTTACACTAGTTTTGGTTCTGTCCAATCTGAACAGGTTGGATTTTTTAAAACCATTATGGAGCAGGAACCCAAACGAGGTTATCTGCCTCACGACGATGAGAGGGACAATTTAGCTGAAGAAATCCATGCGGAAAACACAGGATTGTTGACATGCCACTATCGACATGAGCTCGAGACATCACAGGGTCATTCTCGTCCCGATGTTAGATTGTTCTTTGTTTGTGGTATTTTTTTTTTTTTAGTGAGCACGAACCCAAACTTTGTTCTCTGCCCCACGACGATGAAAGGGAGAATTTAGCTGGAGAAATTCAAGCAGAAAACCATGATCTTCGACATGCCACAAACGATGTGAGATACCGGATTGATTCATTGATTTTATTTGAGTACTATGTGGCCACAGTGCCATATCTTCACATCTAAGCTTAACCTACCTTACGCTACTTTAACCCTACACATAGGATTGAAAGGTTTTTGTAACGAGCGTTAACCGCATCTGCCCGACGAAGCCGTAACGCCCTACACACAGGATTCAAGGATTCAAAGGGTTTTAGCAGGTGTTAACCGCTTCCGGTCATCAGCCCAACGAAGCTCTAAAGCCCTATGTCTGCAGGATTGATTGATTGATTGACTGATTTATTGCGGAACATTAACCCTAAACGATTATTAGTCCCTGAAACCAAAACAGACATACATACAAGTCGAAAACAAATCAAACCAAATTACAAGTTATGTCCGCAGGAGAGGAAAGGCTAACAATGTCAAAACGTTACAATGCTGCTGCAATATGCAAGAATGGTGCAACAAGTAGGCGATACACACAGATCGGATCAAAGATGCAACGGCTGGGGCGAGAGAAAAATATCATTGTTGGCTAACGAGAGATATTGAGGGCATTTGGGCTATTGGGCTTCGTCGGGCAGATCATCAGGAGTGGTTAACCCTTTGAACTGTTTGATATTTCGGGCAGATGACCGGAAGCGGTTAACGCTCGTTACAAAACCCTTTGAACTTTTATGTCGTTGCGCCGAACCATCGGCAGACGGAAAAAGTAATCATTGTGACAAATGCTCAAAACGCAGCATATTAATGCGAAGTGGCGCTCATGATTGTTTTTTTCTTAGCATCAGCGAAAAGATGGGAGCGTATTAATTTTTGGCTCGGTAGCAATGAAAAACGGCAACGTGAAGAGTAACGTAATTAGTAGTAACAATCAGTTCCAAACGTAATAACAAACGTGACAATACAAATGTGACAATATGGCGTCCTACTTGACCCAAGCTAGTGAATGGTTCAAAAGGAAACGATCCGAGTTCTGCATAAATCTTTCAGTTTTAAACCGTAGGGTGCTAAGTCTTCAATTTCGTGGTCTTGAACGGCCGACATGACTGAACGACTTATTTCATTCTTCAACGGGGGCTTCGGGAAGTCAGTTGAATTGTTTCCAAATTGTTTTCCGGAATACAGTATGTGAAACATTACAGGAACATTATTTGTGTTCCTTTGCTGTCTGACTTCGGATCAGTTAAAGCTTACCTTAAGCATCAAACGAGTTCTTTTTTTGTTTTAATCCCTTTAATCGTCAGTCTACGTCCTGCAGCTTGCGTTTGCTGATTGGCATTGTTGCATAATAACAATGATTAAAACAATGTAAAATAATTAATCTGGTCGTTTACTTTGGGCTCCTTAACCCCTGAACCACTTGAACAATTAGAAAAGGCCTCATGGAATGAACACATCTACAGAACAATACATGTAAAATGAGATAAAAACACTCTTTGTAGGACTAGTTTGATCTGTAGAGATCGTAGTAGAAACGTGCAGTGTACAAGATCAAGCCAAAATTGAATTTCATGCTTTCAGCTCAGGTCCTGATCTCCGATTTGCTTCGATAGATTTTAATGAATTTTGGTATGCTTGTTGACCAGTCCAACAAAGCGTACATACCACATTAAATTGAAAAATATTCGCGGGCAACGGAGATATTAAGCTTTACAATTTGGGCTTTAACGTGGGCGGTTGAGGTCAAACCTTACAGCAAAGGCTACCGCCCTAATACGTGTGATTGCTGACGCATTGCCGTATTCGTTTAGCAGAAACTAAAAGCTCGTGATAAATAAATGACTACAGGCTAACAAGTGACTTTCGACGAGAAAGCAAGAAAGTCTCGTAAACACCCTAAATCGATGATTTAAAACTTCGCTATAAAGGTCAATTTTGCAGAAGTCTACCGGAGTTGAGGAGGGCCAGTAAACAACGTCGCTCTAAAGTCGAATCAGTCTTAACTCCATAAACTAAAGTCCATGTGCCCCGAATACATTCTCCTCGAGCTCTCTTAAGGATAAGCTAAACCCTCAACCTTAGTCCTGGATTTAAATTAAAAGGCCGCTAACCACCCTTTCCCGTCCCAGAAAGGCTACGAAGATAATTAGGCTAGTATCAAATCCAACTTGCATTCTCGGTGTGTCACATGTATTAAATTAGAGACCCCTCCAGGAACGCAACTGGTTATAAACCAATTTAAATGACACGCTTGCATTGGTTCCAACCTCTGGTAATAACCATTTATGGCTTAAACAAAGTGGCTCAACTGGTCATCAAAATATCGAGTTCATTATTACAATTCTTTCCAAATCTCATTAACGTAATTCAGCACTTGGAATTCCACAGTAAACGCTTCGCGCAAAGAATGCCGCCAATCATAAAACTAGCTCATAAACTGCCACCACTTTTCGGCTTCTATTGCCAGAGCGATTAAGGGCAAATCTGAGTTGCAGTAAATATCATTCAGAATAGCCTAAAGCTTGGCATTATTCCTACAAAGAAGTTAAAAGTTCTGATGGTGATATTGTGACCCATGACCAACAAAAGCAAGCTTTTCGAAGTTGGAACGTTTTAACGCAAAACCAAGTTGCCGTTCCCTTAGGAACGAGTTTAGGTCTGCTTCCTTTACTTCGTGCGCACTATAGGTTACTTTGTGCCGCCATACCTTTTCTAAGTCACTGCTAATGTATGTAAGTTTTACGTATACTTTAAAATAAAGGCTGTCTTTTCATTTACTAGCTTGCTGGTTATGTAAGGTCGCTACGGAAGTGGACGATAATACTACAGGTTGATACAGCAGTCTGAAGAAGCCTACTGCCATTCCACTCTATTTAATGGAGAACCTCGAAAACGTACATACATGTCCTAAGGGTCGGAGGACACGTAGCGATGGCAGCTTCAATGACCTTAGAATGGTCCTTCAAGATCATCACGATGTTAAATTTTGAACTACACATCGTAGAATAGTTGTGTAAATTGGAAAGTTGTAGAGAGGCCGTAAGCCAATGGCAAGGCAAAAAAAAAATGAAAATTGGACAATAAGGATAGGAGTTATCCTTCAGACATGTTAGTCTTAATACAGGGTTCAGACAAAATCTGGAAAACTTGGAGAACCTGGAAATCTCGGGAAAATGAAAACAAGAGTCATAGTCTCAGGGAAATTTCAGGGAAAACAACATTTTTTTTTTGAAAATCAGGGAAAATACAAGGAAATTTGAAAAAAAAATGCCTTTCTGTCTGTTCTCTAAGTTCCGTTGAATTAGCAGTTCAGAAAGCAAATATTTTAATTTGTGCTTTAATGTGTTCAAGTATTTTAGATGTAACTTCCATAAACCAAATCTTAGACTAGTACCAACATCTGTGAAGAAAATACATTTGGTCCCGTCTGGACTAGCCTCTAAACCTGGGATATTGGATTATTTTTGTACAAATATTAATAAAGCCATTAGCTGCGGGCGGTTTCCCTAACTAAACATCTCGTAAACACCTGGAAATTACCATTGGATGCACCTAGAAAACCTGGAAATGTCAGGAAAATTCTGAATTAAAAAATTATCTAAACCCTGTAATAGCTTCATTGAATATGTTCAGGGTGTCCACTGTCCAGTAGAGAAGGCACTGTATAGCGCGAAAGTTTTGCAGCAGTAAGAGGTTTTGTTTCCTCTGCATAAAAAGGTTTTTTTTTTCATATCTCCAAAACTGGCCAGTGCGTTTTTCAAAAAAAGTGGTTTCCGGAAGCATGCATACGTTCGGTTACACGTAGGGGTGGGGGTGGGGTGGGGGATTGCAAGGGTTTACTGCATGTCATGAAGGAAGTGAACATGCAACACTGCTGCGATACTTCCGTATGGTATGGCACATTTTCTACTGGACACCTTGAAGACATGCAGTGGAGCTATTAAGACTAACATGACTGAAGGATAACTCCTAGTCCTACCTTAATGGACACACCCGACACACAGGACACGTCTGTACATTTTCGTGGTTCTCCTCTAAATAGAATGGCAGTAGGCTTCTCCAGACTTTTGCATCACCCTGTCTATAGCTAGAGGACTATGCACGTATTAGGCGTCAACTGAATTTATCCTTCTCCTGAACCTCGTAGGTTCCAAAGATTTAACCTTTCAGTCAGATCTCTTACACCGACTGGTGAGACATCGTTCGGCCATCTGTATTTATACTAGAGGTCGACCGGGTTTCGGTTTTGTTTTCGGCACCGAACTGGCAAATTTTCGGGTACGGTTTCGGTTCTGGTTTCGGCCATGAAGTTATAGCTCAGTTTTGGTTTCTGCCGAATTCTATGCTGCAGTTTCGGTGAAGCCGAAACCAACTTCCACCTCCCAGCAGTAGCCAGTTTCCGTAGACTATCTAGGCTGCTACATCCTAGGAATGCACGGTGGGCGCCATCACAGATCCTGCTTTCACCTGCTATGCCCACGCTAATCAATAATAAAAACAATTTCTTTCAGTCCAAATTCAAACATGTTTATAGCTTCGTTGCACTAGACGTAATTTATGCTTTTATTTCTGTTTACGCTTTTAAGCAAAGCTTATACTTATTGAATGAAGCCATTTTCCAGTGATCTGGACTTTCCCCACCGACACGAATTAATGGTTATATTTAAGTAAAACAAAACTTTTGAGCCCCCCAAAAAATGCAAACGAAAGATTTGAAGTCTTTCCACATTGACAGTTTTTTTTGGGGGTCGGGGGATGCTGCTGAACGCATGTTGATTTGCTCAACGTAGGGCGGGAAATTCGGAAACCGGGCTGTGCCTTCCAATCTAGATTAAGTCTGCGAAAAACCACACACTCATGATTTTTTTAATTTTGTCCTTGCTTTTGTCTAATTGTTAAAACTGATATATTCAGGTTAGGTTCCGGTTCCGTTTTCGGTAGTAGTTTCGGTTTCGGCCGAAGGTGAAAAACTTGGTTTCGGTCGACCACTAATTTATACCAGTGGAGAACAATAGATCTTGTCTAAGGCTTTAGGTCACGTGACTGGCTAGTAAGGTGCGATCCGGTTCCATTTCAACCGGTTTAACAGTAAGACTCGTTCGTCACACGGTTGTTGGCGCTGGGCCAACTCCCGTGTATGCCCGGTAGCTAGCGGGAATCTACAGCTCTCGGCACGGTGCACTATACGGAGTGCTAGCCCAACGAGTTGCGTCTTGCCGTACATGTCGTCCGTTACAGTTATGTCGTGTTAAATTTCGTGGAGGAACTTCATTACTTTGGTCCGGAAATGTTTCTCTCGTCCTGAGAAACGATTTCTCTTTTTGCAACTATTTAGCGTTTACAATGTTTTAGCCTATGCAGCCCTATCTATTTATGCAACATTCCATCTATCCATTCTATTTATGCAACACCTGTGACTTGACTATAACTTTGGGTTCACGCCTCCGTTAACCCTTTACTGCCCATTGCTATCTAAATTGCATTTTTTAAAGTCCCATTACTTAAGTCGGTCACGGGAATCGAATCAGCATTCACTTGGTTTTTAGTCGGGGATGCTGACTGCTGAGCTGGACTTGCTTGCTCTGCTCCAGATTCCTGGGGTCCTCATTCAAAACACGTGTTGCGTGCTGGGGTTTAGTTTTTCTGCACATGAAAATTATGAATGAGAAAATGTATAGATATAAAATATCTCCAGTCAAAAAAGGTAGAGGTGACGATTTGACCGTGGGACTCTTTGTATTCACAGACCTATGAAAGTTGGCATATCCACCCAAAACCAAAACTGGTATAAGAGAAGCCGCCAAGTTTCCAAACAGGGTCGGCCTTTGAAAGCAGTGATATCATTCAACCAGGGAAAGGCCGCCAAGATTAATCCTATTAGCCAAGTTGATCGCACCGACTAATACTTTGGACGGTAAATGAAACCTTGAAGATTGCTACCGCTAGTAGTAATCTTCTAGTTTTCATTTAACTTTCGAACTAGTAGTATGTGCCATTAACCTGGCTAATAGGATTAACCTTGTCGGCCTTTCCCTGGTTGAATGATATCACTACTTTCAAAGGCCGAGCCTTTTTGGAAACTTGCCGGTTTTTCTTATACCAGTTTTGGTTTTGGGTGGATTAACGAAGGAATAAAAACAATCATTGTTCCCTGGAATTGGAGTCCAAATTAAGTTGGTTTCGTTTGAGTTAACCGTAATCCGTTTTTTATTCGCATGACTTCACAGCTTTGAGTTCCATGGGAATGAGATTGTTCATTTCTTGTTCTTTTAGGTTATTCTCCGTAATTGCTATCACTTCACTGTTTTCTAAATCAATTAGTCCCAATTATTCGTGCAGCTTCTTATATTCACATGGAGTGCATTTTGCATTATGCTTTAATTCAGTAATTATATTTTCTTTGTATTAGTAAAGATACCTTTACTGCAAGGTTTGACCTCGGTCTCCCTGTTAAAGCCAAAATTTGGAAGGTAATTTCTCCGCCGTCGTTCAACATTTTCCACTGAAATTTGGTGTATAAGCCTTGTAAGACTTGGCCAACACGTGTAGGCCTACCAACTTTTATTAATTTCCGATTTGTCACATTGGAGATCTCTACTTCGGCTGAAATCGTGAGTTTCATTTTTGACGGTGGTGGTGGACTTATTTGGAAACGTTTATACAATGGTCTCTACAGACTAAACCATGTGTCGTAGAAAGCTGGTTCTTAGCTCATTTGAACGATCTACTTCCGGAGATGCGCCCTTTATAGAAATAGAAATTTCAGTTGGTCGTCCCGTTCCGGAGTTACGGGGCCCTGAACGATCCGTTTTATTGTTTTACATAGTTTTAAACATTGTTTTTATGCAACAATGCCAATCAGCAAACGCCAGACCAAGGCGTAGACTGAAGATAAAGCAAATGCTAATAATGCTGGTGAGATAACAATTAACCAGCACGTGAAGAAGCAGCATTATCCTTATTACGAATTGATTTATGTAATGATTTCATATCACTCTTCTGTGTTAAAGCTAAAATGTCCGTTGCCCATTTGGCTTGCCATCCTTTATCTAGACACACGCTAGTGTGTCGCCGCCAAGTAGATCATCCCGTTGTAGACATCCGATTCTTAAAAAAAATGATCGTTAATGATAAAAAGGCGGCTCACTAGCAGACATGTGTCTGTTAACTGTAAGCAACTGAAAGCATATTTTGGCATGTTGAAGATAAATCCCAATGCGACAGAAATGTTTCAAATTGTGGAAAATGTAAGGGAAAGGGTCAGAGATTAAGAAAAACCAAAATTTAAAGGATTAGTGTCTACCAACCATAGAGAAAAAGATGCGTCAATAACGTTGTTTTTATGTTACTGTCGAGTTAGCTAGCTAGCTGGTAGTTGGCTAGCTGATAAGATTTTTCTCATGTTAAATTTCCTAGACTTTTTGCTCACGGCTAGCGCAAAATTGAGAAGGCCTACGTAGCTGAATTTTGGCACACGGATGCATGTGATCTGAGCATGGTCCTTATGTTGATTTGAGAGTTGTAGGGGTCAGGACAAATGCGTAGGAGAGTTTTGAAATTCGCCACCAGCGAATTTAAATTTCGTTCTTTTCCAAGTTGCAACCAACGATTTCAAGCAACAATGACTTGAACAATCAAGACTGGTCTTTAGATTTATTGTAAAAGCCTGGACGAACTAAAAACTGAACGACAAAATAAGGAAACATTAACGTTACCGTGGATTGCGTAAGAATAAAGGGATGCACGTTAGAATAATGGTTACGCAACAATGGTTAGCAGCCACGAGCTGACGGGGTTTTTGTTAATTAATAAACAAAAACGTAACGTTAAAAGTAAGGGTCTAAAAGTCAAAACCAGTAAGGAACACGGACAAGCTTTGACTGTAAGGGTCTAGGTGTCAAATTTGGCCAGTAAGACGCTGCTAAGCATTAGACCCTTACTATACCCGGGTTTTGAGGAACGGCTGTCTGAGATCGTCCTATAAAGACCCATGTGATGATCCAATGATAGTGGGGGTGTCGGTTTGGTATCATGGCAGCGATTCCAAGCAAGACAACCTGCTACAAGCGTAAGCGTGTACACCCATTCTGTCCGAGTTACTAAGTCATTAATAAATAGACATAAATCGCTGGAAATAATATTAAGGAAAATTGGAAATTAGCCAACAGTGAAAATCGTACACTAGAAATAACGTACTTCAGTAAGCCACCTTTATGCACTTACGTTTTATCGGAGTGCAACGGAGAGATTAAGGTGCTATGCAAGTGATCTGGGGGCGAACTGGGTAGCCGGTTCGAATCCGGGTCATGCCACTCCGATTTAACGTAAGTGCATAAAGGTGGCTTACTGAACTACGTTATTTCTAGTGTATGATTTTCGCTGTTGGCTAATTTCCAATTTTCCTTACTAAGTCAGTAGCATGATCACCGGGTAGTAAGGGTTTAATGCTTAGCAGCGTCTTACTGGCCAAATTTGACACCTAGACCCTTACAGTCAAAGCTTGTCCGTGTTCCTTACAGGTTTTAACTTTTAGACCCTTACTTTTAACTTTTAACGATACGTTTTTGTTTAATAATCGGTGTTACTTTGAGAATTGTAATAAATAGGTGTGGTGGTGGATGAGGGGTGGGGTATGTGTGACACCTTTATAATTAATTTGTTGTTTGTTTTGTTGCGCCGCCTTTAAGCTCGGTAAATAGCTATGGCCCTTACTAACCTAGCTATCCCTAGTGTTAACAATAGAAACAAATCATCCTTTAACCTTCAGTCTATGTCTTGCAGCTGGCGTTTGCTAAATGGCATTGTTGTATAATAACAATGTTTAAAACAATGTAAAACAATCAATCTGGTCGTTTAGAGCTCCGTAACCCCTGAACCACTTGATCAATTAGAAAAGGCCTTATGGAAAAGGCTCATCTACGGAGCAATACCTGTAAAATGAGCTAAGAACCAGCTTTATAGGACAAATAGTTTGACCTGTAGAGAGGACAGACGAAAGGTACATCCCCAGAACAAGACCAAGACCAAGAACAAGAAGTTGTCTATTTGGCCCCTCTATGTATCTCGGGTTTGGCTGGGCTGAATTTCACAATTTTTGGACTGTAGACAGGGTTTGAGTAGTCAAGGCTAGATTCCAAATTTGGTTTTAAAATGTTTAATTTTGACGGAGTTATTAGCTCTCAAAGTTGAAAGTTTATTACGAGATCCTAGGTCGACCCTTACTAACACTGGCTATCGCCAGTGTTAATAACCCAAAATTAAAATGCTTCACGTTCTGCTGTTTTAGTAACCGCGACCGTCGGGGATTTCTGTATGACTAAATGTCAATGAAATCTTGAAAAGTTAAGGGGAAAGTGCAGGTATAAACAAAACAACTGAAGGGGATGCGCTGATTGAGTGAGCGAAGCGAACGACATCAGCGATTGTTAGCCAGTGTGTCCCAAAATGGGATTGAAGCAACTTAAGCAAGTGAAGAGTGGTGATACAATAAATTAAGCCGTGGCAATTTGGTTAATCTAACGGCTAATTGGCAATGGTAAATTTAAAAATTAGAAATGTAAAAATTTATAGAAATAAAATTCCTCTAGAAAAAAGCTACAGATGAAGATAACACGGTGTACCCTTGTGTACGTTCACAGTCCTATGAAAGTTGTGATATCCACCCAAGACCAAAACTGGTAGAAAAACCCTCCAAGTTTCCAAAAACGATCGGCCTTTGAAGGTAGTGATATCATTCAACCAAGGTCAATCCTATTAGCCAAGTTAATCGCACCCAATAATACGTTGGACGTTAAATGAAAACTTGAAGATTGCTACAGTGAGTAGCAATCTTCAAGTTTTCATTTAACTTTCGAACTATTAGTCGGTGCGATTCACTTGGCTAATAGGATTGACCTTGGCGGCCTTTCCTTGGTTGAATGATATCACTACCTTCAAAGGCCGATCGTTTTTGGAAACTTGGCGGGTTTTTCTACCAGTTTTGGTTTTGGGTGGATTACAAATAACGGACAAAGCCGCTGATAGAGCGCTGCGGACAAACCAACTTCCAAAAGTAGGACTTGCACTGATTGAGCGAGCGAAGTGAGCGAAATTCAGTAGATTTGCAACGAGTACAGAAAACCAACTTGGTATGTCAAAGTATCACGAGTTAGAAAACAAAAACGACCTCGTTTGATGTTTAAGGTAAGGTTTAACTGATCCAAAGTCAAAATAGCAAAGTAACTCAAACTTTCTTGTAAGGTTTCGCATACCACAGTGTTCCTGTACTGTTTAGTCCACGTGAAACCTTACTGCTGTATTCAACCATTAGACACGTAAATAAAATTAAAACCATATCCCAACTCTCAAAATTTGTGAGAATAATATAGTGTAGAATGTAGGCTACACACTCGCCTATTTTCGGGGCCACATTTTTCAGCATTATTCTAGTTAAGTCGTCTCCTTTCCGTTCATCGTATTGATACATACACCACTTTTCAAGGTTTCATATTAAAGACATCAGGACTCGTATTTAATTTTTATTTCAGTTTCAAACACATTTCCAGGTTTTCAAGGAGTCGTACGAACCCTGAATTACTTAATGTGTAGGTCTGTACTAAGCACACTAAATGTATGGTTTTTACGATTTTTCAGCAATGTCATTTAGCCAAGTATAGAATGAACCAATAAGGCCTATCGTCTTTTAAAGGAAAAACTGCAAAAACATGTGAATACAGCAGTAAGGTTTCACGTGGACTAAACAGTACAGGAACACTGTGGTATGTGAAACCTTGCTGGAAAGTTTATTTGAGTTACTTTGTTGTTTTAACTTCGGATCAGTTAAACCTTATCTTAAACATCAAACGAGCTCGTTTTTGTTTTCTAATTTTTTGAAAGCTCCATATACATCTATATGTTTCAGTTTCCAGTTCCAGTTTTCTTTAAGCTTTCTTCGTAAGTTGTTATTCTTTTTTTTCTTCATTTTCTTAGTCGTCTTCACTCTTCATTTTATGCACATATGCCCTTTTTCATTCTATCTTAGGTGTATTATTCTTTTCTTCCTTTTTCATGCCATATGAATTTGAATTTATTTCTTCACTTATTATGAATTTATGTGAATATATTTATATTTTTATTAATAATAAATAATAAATAAACTTTATTGTCATATACTGCACGAAATATCGAAGTATTTGTAAGCGCATGATTTACAAGTTTCCGTTCATTTATCAAAGTAAACATCAGCAGTGTTAAAAATATGTCAGTTGTCATAATATAGCGTTTAATAAAATAACAATACACACCAATATATACTCTATAACATAAAAAAAATTCAAATGTGCTATTGTCTGAGTATGTAATTTCTTATATAATATTCAGTGTCAGGTTTCTCATTTCTTCTGGCAGTTTGTTAAAAATTTATGGTATTAAAAAATTCACTTCTCTTTTGCCATACGAATATCTATACAATTTGGCAATTATAACCAACTGTGGTTTTTTCTTGTTTCCCTTTCTGTTGTGTTTTTCCATTCAGTCTTATAATAGTGTTGGGTAATTATTGTGTAATGAGTATATTTTTAAGTGTTATGAGTTTTTTTTTTCTAAATATGTTTATCCTTTATTTAGTTTCGTGAAAGTTTGAAAAAAGTACTTTTGCCGCTCTAATGAAATTCCCTTCCCACTAATCCTTCCGATGTTCAATAAAAATAAGCTGGGCAATTTTTTTAGGAATGCATTTTTTTAAAAAATAATCCCCTGCTTCCCCGAACTAAGCAAGGATTGTAAGCAAATGATCCAAGCATCCTCTTCTCTTCCTCGAAGCAATCTTCATTTCTATCTGTAAGTTATTAATTAAAAACCGACGGGGGGAAAAATTGTTGAAAAAATCGCGACTAAAAAAATGTGATTCTTCGTTTTAGTTGTTTTGTTGTATTCTTCTTATTACCATACTAGACGAAGCCGTGCTAGGCACAGACACTCTTTTCTCGTCACAATTTTCCCTACACTTTTCCCGACATTTTTCGTGCCCGTGCCTCGTACAACTTATTGTGAGCCGTATGTCAGTTGATCGACCGCTCCCGCTGCACTTGCCATGCTGGTAGAATGGAAGAGTCCACTTGCAATGTGGGCGTCAGGAGGGGGAAGTGATTGTTCGGCCTTTTTTCTGAGCTGCTCAGCCGGGTCCAGCATTATTATAAGGATAAGTTAGGTTAGGTCAAGTTACCTTGGATCGCAATTCGTCAGGAAGGGCACGAGTTTCACCAAAGAACGACTACCACAACGCTTTTTTGTTCCTCGTATTTTCATCCGCCGAACTTCTTTTTCTACAGCCGTATTTTCCGCAGAATTTCATTCCAGTTTATTTTCCCTACGGCCTTTTTTTCTGGATTTCTTTAGGCAGAATTTTTTTGCACCGACTCCCCTCCCCGTTTTATTAATGCAATCCCACCACCTCGTTTTACACCGTCAGACTTAGCTTCTTCATACTGTATTTCCTCGTACTGTCTTCCTAGATCCCTCTAGTCAGAGCAGTTCTCAACTTATCCAAATTTAATTAAACAGGGGGGGGGGCGGGGGGGAAATGCACGTTCATTTCTCTTCATTTATCCAAACTTTGGCAAAATTAGACCAATCTCACCTAATTGCCGTACTGGCCCGCTTGTAAGTCGGCTCGAATTTAGGCGAATTAACATTTAGGGTCCACAAATTCCACAAAAATAAACGGGCACAATTATAAGGTGAACGACATTCACCCAAGATTCTGCCAGTGCCTCTATTACCAGTATAGTTGGCACTATTATAGTTCAGCCAATGCCCATTCAGGATATTTTTTCTTTTTTGGGGTGTTTTCTTTTTTTAATTGTGGACTCAATAAGAATTTTAAGCTCCACTTTTGGTTATATTTTAGGTTTTGCTAAGTAATTCAAAAACTATTTGAGCTTCTGACTTCTCTTTACCATCCCTCTGGGTAGCTCTCGAAAAGACGATTCGAATGGTGCATTCAAACGTCAAAATCGGTCAAAATTTGGCCGATTATAACTATGAGACGAAGATGCAGTTGTAATGGAACAAATTTGAAAAAAATATACCGTCTTATATTCGGGCCAGTACGGCCAGTTTTTTTTATAACGATATGAAAAACGTACTGACAAAGAAAACAACACCGACACGGAAGTAAATACATGCATAGGTTTAAATACGGGTGGCATACTGAATTGTTTATGAGGATGGTGAAAAATCTGTTGATGAAGGATGTTGCAGAGAATTTTTTTCGTGTAATTATGTTATAATCCGTCGGTTGTAATTAAGTAATTATACGGGCGTCTCGTTATTGTTGAGTAAACAACTTCGCAACGTTGCTTCTCATCTGTTTATCTTCGAAATCTTAAAGGAGTATTTGTTTGCTCCAACTTTTAGCTTCCCTTTTTGTTAATTTCGTATAATTTGCGTAGACTACTAATAAAGGCGTTGCAATCTTTGCGTGAACATGAAGGAAATTTTCAAACGGAGCAGAAAGCGTTTAGCGTGTTATAAATAAATAAATAACAAATAAAACGGTTTATCGCACCTGTTAGGGTGTGATGGGATACGAGGGGCCAAAGCCACGGAAGCCGATCCAAGCTAAACATTTATTAAAAACTAGAGGAAGCCCGTGCTATGCACGGATGGTGTTAAATAAAAACCCATCAACTAATGGTAACCCACCAAAAAATGGAAAACCGACCAATCAGATTTTTGTGCATACTAGCTAACAAATGCTGATTTCCGTTCGCTTCGCTCACTCAATCAGCGATCTCTAGCCCGAAAGAGCCCGGACCCCTTTCCCGCACCCGGTCTCCAAGCACTGGCATTTGCATGTTTTTTATAGAAACATAAATAAATACGATTTTGTTGAACAAAGTTGAAACCTTTAGCACGGCGGCTTTGGCCTTTTTTTTCTGTTTGCTCTTTGGTTTTAATGTTTTCCCCCTACATACGCCTCTCCCCCCCTCAGATAATGGCCCCCTCCCCCCGAAATGTAATTTCTCTCCCTCCTACCCTTCTTTCTCCTTTTCTTCCCCTTCTCATCCCTCCCTGGGCAGAAAAGTCGGGACATTCCCACGGACATTTTAGTGTAGCCTCCGGAAAACTGACAACGAAGTTTGTTTGAAGTATAAAAAAAAAAACAATCACTGAGAAAGCCAGCATTCAGTAGGCAAGTTAAATTTAGTTTAGTGTATTGAGCTTACGCGGTCCTGTACACCATGCGCTCAAGCCTAACTTACTTAATTGCAAGTTAAGTCCGCTCATAAACGATAGTCAGAACGTCGACAATGCCACATTCCGCAATCAAATGAGGCACATTGTCATTATAATTATTGTTGCAATTATAATTGTTGTTCATTTACCGAGTGTCGACTGGCCTTAGGGCTTCGTCGGGCAGATGACCGGGTGCGGTTAACGCTCGCTAAAACCCTTTGACCCTTTAAGTGTCAACTGTCGTGCACGCGATGATTGTTGCTGCTTACTTTGAAACAATTCAGCTCAGCTCGGAAAGTCTGCATCTACGAAACAAATAAGCTGTTTTATCGTTAATTGCTGCCAATTTCGAGGTTAACAGGCCTCGAAATTAAAAGCGTAGCTTAGTTGGTTGAAAACTATACGGGTTTAGGTGAAAACTATACGGGTTTAGGTGACACACGGGGTCTTTCATTTACCCATCCAGTGAACTGTTTTAGACGAAAGTTTAAAATACATAACACGTGCACCAAGAATTGTTATGCACCGTGGCACTGGTAGGCTCCAGTAAGAATGAATAAATAAATAAATAAATAAGATATCCCACGTGCACAAAGAATGAACAAAATGAACAAAGCACAAAGCAAAATAAACAAAGCCAAAAACTGGTAAGAAGGCCACCAAGTTGAGAGTGGTTCGGCCCTTCAAAAGAGTGATATCAACACACGAAAACTAACAAAATTAAAACCAAACCAAAATCCTATAAAGAGGTGACTAAGTTGAGAATGGTTCCGCCTTAGGCAAAAGGTAGCAGCAAATTGTTGAAAACCAATTTCTTGTTGACGTGCGCACTTTATTACACATCTGCACGGCAGTGCAGTTGAGTCAATACACAATTTACAAAAAAGGAGTGATATCATATCAAAATCCAAAACTGGTAAAAGGGGCCGCCAAGTTCCGAATGGTTCGGCCCTTCAAAGGAGTGATATCAACACACCATAACATTTGCCAACTTACTGTAATCGCACCGAATAATACTTTGGACGTTGCTACCAAAATAGCAATGTTTTGGTGTGTTGATATCACTCCTTTGATGGGCCGAACCATTCGGAAATTGGTGGCCCCTTTTACCATTTTTGGTTTTTGATATGATAGTAGATACTTCTCCCGTTTTCATTGTTGTAAACAGTCCTTATAAATTCCGTACTGCAATAAGTAAAAATGTTTACTTATTGCAAAAATGGAATTACTGTGCCTACATACTCATTAGCGTCATAACCTTTATCTTAACCATAAAACGGTAGTTGCCACCTTTTCGCCAGCGCTCAGCAAACAATGCTTTAACAATGCAGAAAACAACAATACCTTTTCCCTAAGAAAGATCAAGAAAAAGAATTTATCGAAGGAAACAGTCTTCCTCTTGACCTCTTCCTCTTGAATTCTTTTTCTTGATCTTTTTCCAGAAGTAGCAATGGACTAAGAATAATGCAAACATGCACATGCACTACATGAAGTAACGTAATCGTGGACTCGTGTACTATAACAAACCAAGTTGTTGATACGCCATATAAATGTAGATTATACAGAAATATCTTCTTAGGTCGCCTTGCACTTGATTTCATGAAGTAACGTAATCGAGCTTGAGTGATAAGGAGAAAAATATAATGAAAAAGTAAGGCGGACCGAACCGGGGAGGGGGGGGGGGGATATAGGTGGAGGGGGAAATACGTGGAGGGAGAGGCCAATTACAGTTTCCAACCTACTACAGAGCTTTAAAAGACACAAAAATGCGCAGTCAGATTCAGTGCCAAAAAAAAAGACAAGGCCACAGGACGTGAAAGACGCCGTCTGATCCCGAGTTATGGAAATGAATGAAGGATGGTGAAATGAACCACAGGATATATGGATTGAGTGAGCGAAGCCATCTTAGCATAATTACCCATCTTCAAGAACCTCCATTATTTAAATTACACATTTCACTATTATGGGGCTGGTGTCCTCCTAGATTCGCCTGTCTTCATGACTGGCTTTACAACTAGTTACTAATAAAATACGACTAATAATTGAAATTTAATTCAAGCCCACCGGTTTTGAGGTACAATATTTTACAAAGCATGTCGACAAAAGTTTTTTTTAGCATCGTCCATGCCGTGATTACAATAAACTGTGCTAGGGATTATGGTCGCATCAGGTTTCACAGTTAATGACTTATCCTCAAACTCCGCTTCGTTAGTGGCGGTGAAATTTTTGAAAAACTGGATTTTTCCACAAATGGTGTAGAAATCACGTGTCTCGTTTCCTGGGTCAATGCAAGTTGACGAACATGCCGGAAACTTGTGTGGCTTACCTGCCTTCGATTCTTGCTGCTTTAGAGACAGCGATTGAGAGAGGCTCTGAGCTTTTGGCGACCAGGGGCTTGCAGCTATCTAGTGCCAGAACGGAGCTTATGGTATTCTGCCGGGGACGTACCTGGGATGCGTCTGTCAGTTAATGGCACCATTGTCAGGGCGAAACCCAAGGTCAAATGTCGTGGGTTCTGGCTTGATCCTCAACTCTCTTGGATGCATTATGTGGTGGCGGTCAAAGAGAACATTGCTGTTAGGTCTGTCTTGAGGTCTCTAGCCAATAACAAAACCATTACTAGGCGTGGTGTTATTATATCCTTTTACAGAGTGTACCTTCGGTCCTGTGCCGATTACCACCTTCCGGTGCTGGTTAGCTCTAAGCAAGCCATTAAGAGTGTTCAGGTGGCGTAGAACAACTGCCTATGTGCGGTATTCGGCAGCTTGCCTTCCACCCCGGTGCTGGCATAACACGTCGAGGTGGGGGAAACCCCAGTGGAATATCGAGCTAAGGAACTGCCCGATTCGGGTCTGTCAGCGTGCGGTTGCCAGAGGACGGTCAGATCCATTGGCTCGTATTCTTCTGGATTATGGGACTCTGACGCAGGGTGCCCGAGACTAGCTCGGTGCCCCTGACATTGGGGCCTCTCTCCTAGAAGAGGCGGGTCTTGCAGGTTTTGCCTGTTCGATGCTTGTGCACCCGGCTGCCCCGTGGCAGTGGTGTCCAGTCACGGATCAAGCTGTGTGGGATGAGATAGTGTCAGAGCCACTCACACAATCTTGTTCTCTGGTTTATGGTGATGCGTCGTACCAGAGGGACGAGCATAAAGGCCGAGTGGGTGTGTGTGTTCCCAGTCTGCGACTGCAGTTTAGTTACTCCCTGGATACCTTCTGTCTGCCATTGTAGGTGAATTGGTGACTAGTTCAGTTGTCCCTGACTTTTGTATTCTCACTGACTCTCATGCTTGCATTGGTTTTCTCCGACAGTGTTTTCGGCCTGTGGGCTGCTCTTACCCGGTTGCGTTAGAAATCGGGTGGAAGTTGTTCACCGCTAGGCAGGGAGGAATGGTTGGTTCTCTTGACTGGGTAAAAGGCCATTCCGGAGTATTTGGTAATGAACTGGCATATAGTCTAGCCTGACGAGGTTCGGAGGGGCATGGCAATAGGGTCTCTTTCGCCCTCGGTTTTAAGGATTTGCACCCCGTAGTTGCTGGGATTGTTAGCAGGGAGTGGGAGATGGTGTGGTCTGCCGGTACGACTGGCCGTGTTCTCTACGGGTTGCACCCTACTATCGTCTGCACAAGGCTCTTGAATGGCCTTCCCCGGCACGATGCTGGCCTGGTCTCCAGGTTGCGGACGGGACACGTACAGCTCCGCTACCATTTGTTTCACCTGGGTTGAGCTTCCTCGCCAAGGTGTGCCTGTGGCCAGGATGACGAAACGGTTCGACGTTTTCTTTTTGATTGTCCCCTCTGGGTGACGCAGCAACGTTTTGTGCCTGTTGACGGAGTTGACCCGCTGGTGGCAGCGCTTGGCGTCCCACCCCACTCAGCTTCTGGCACAAATTCCCTGCACAGGGTAATTGGTTTTTGTTACGCTTCTCGACTGTTTGCGTTGTTGTTTTCTGTGCTCTCAACTGGGCACTCCCCTGGCACTTTGCTTTGTGTTGCTTTCCATGTTTTCTTGCTTCTTTGTATTTGCTTTGATTTTCTCATGTTAGTAAGTAAGTAGCACTTAAGTAGTTTAGGCTTGAGCGCATGGTGTAAAGGACCCAACTCAACTAAACTAAACTAAACTAAATCACTTATTGGAACACTTTTACAGTTCCTGTGTGATTCCGTCAGCATTCGTATTGTTATAAGAGTCAGAATAAATAACTTATTTGATTTGATTTGATTTTTAATGAGCCTATAAAAGCGGCCTCCAAACCATTCGCTCAATGTACAGCTACTTAAAACTACTTAAAGCTACTTACAACTAACAACCTGTGAATACTGCACAATCGACTTGTAACCCCGATACGACCCCGGCCCTACTCTCCGGTGGAATTGCGGGGGAGCACCAAACAAAGACAAGAAAGACGAAAAGGCCAAGAAAGTAAAACGAAGTTTCCATTTATGGGTCAAACCTACGTGTCGCCCGGCAAAACCCCAAGAACCGCCCTATTTCCCCCCCCCCCACCATGGGTGCCATGCGGCGGGATTCCCAGCACCTCCAACAGGGGGTCCCCCCCCCAGCAACACAAACCTCCGTTGCGTCGTCCAGCGCGGGCACTCCAAGAGGAAGTGCCTGACTGTCTCAGGTCCACCCCCACAGACACACTCGGGCGATCGAGCCCTCCCCAGATAAGCAAGATGAGCCCACAGTTAAACATGCCCATGCACAATCGTGACAATAGGCCTGCATCCCTGTGGGAGAGACAGTCCAGCAGCCTTGGGGTGGCAGTAGAGGGGTGCAGTGAGAAGAGATGCCTCCCGGTAGTGCCTGTTGCCCATACTGCCTCCCTTTCCCCCTGAAAGACCCTATCCACTGCTGGACACAGATCACGTGGGCCCAGAGCAGCGCATACCTCACTGAAGCTGCCCACAGCACCCTAGCAAGCCAGAGTGTCTGCCAGCTCGTTGCCGAACACCCCAGAGTGCCCCTTCACCCAGCCAATAGACATGCACACCCCTTGAAGACCCAACGTCTTCCACCCTACCTCACGCACAATCGAGTGTGAACATTGCATCGTCCTGAAACACCTTCCGAGAAACCCTAGACTTGCAAGAGAGTCCGACCTTAGAGAAAAACTGGAGAGATGTAGCTCAGCCCCTATGTCAATAGCCACAGAGATCGCAATAAGCTCTCCCACAAATGCTGATGGCAGAGCTCGCACAGTATACCTGAATTCCACTTGCAGCTCTGGAATGCACACCCCCACCCCCACCCCTACTCCCAAGCTGCATAAAGGAGGCATCACAAAACACTTGAACATTGGTCCCTGGCAAGCAAACCAGGGATCTCGGGTCCACCACTGCTGACGCAGCCGCACCACACCACACCCAAGAGGCCGGAGGGTGCACAAATACCGGCATGGGGTAATCACCCCGGCACCTCTGGCCCAGGGGCACAAAACAATGCCCGGGCATCCTGCGACAGCAACTGATAATCGCACAGGATACAGGCATAGCCTAACCACCAATTCTTTCGCACGGAACACCACCGTGAGCTCCCTGGCCTCAACAAGAATTGCATGGACTGGAGTTGAGGGCAAACACCCGGTTACCACCAAAAGGCAGTCATTCAGTGCAACTTGTAGCTCCTCCATGTTCCGCCGTGAAGCGACCAGCAATGGAGCATGGAAATCAACGCTGGAGCGCAAATAAACCCTAACAGACTAACCACTGTGCTGTGCCTTGCCACTGACCTGTTGCCGACCAAGGGCTTCAGCACCCCCAGCCGTGCCGAAAGGTACCTGCGAACTGCAACCACAGCATGCATCCAGCTGAGCTGAGGGTCCAACCAAAACCCCAGGTAGCGAACCTTCTGAGAAGACCGAACCACAATACCATCCATGCAGAGAGAAGCCTCACAGACTTGTTCCCGCTTGAATACCATGAGCTCCGTTTTTGCACCAGCCAGTTGGAGACCCCTTGCAGCAAAAGCCCTAGAAACACAACCAATAGCTGCCTCTAGCGCCGCCAAGATCACCGGCAAATCACTCCCCATGAGCCATACTGCGACATCGTCGGCATAGGCCACCACGTTGACAGCCTGACTCATTTCCCCTAGGACCGAGTTGATGACAGCGGCGAAGAGAACAGGGCTGAGACAACTCCCTAGGGAAGCCTTCGGTCTGTTTCACGAACTCCGGACCAATATGACCCAACCCTCGTGGGAAAGGCCCTATGACCAAGCAATGCAAGAACCGCGACCCTCAGTTTGTGGCTTACCCCCAACTTGCAAGGGCATGCCCTACCCACCGCATGTCAACCATATCGTATGCTGCCCTGATATCCAGGAACACGGCCACAGCAAAGCAGCTGCTCAGCCAGGTCTCAAGGATCCCAGATTCCATGAACAGCATCGCATCCTGCCCCCGCCCCCCCCCCCCCGATGCCTGCGAAAGCCGAATTGCGCACCAAACAAACACCCCTGAGCTCTCAACCTGCCACACCAGCCTGCTCACCAACACCTTTTCGTACACTTTGCAGATGCAAGACAAAAGGGCGACCGGCCGGTAGCTGACAACAGCCGAGCGGACATTGTCCCTGCCAAGGACCGGGGTAAGAACAGAAAACATCCATGACCGTGGCAAGGGACCCCCATCAAACCGACTCTGGAAGAAACTCAGAAGTGCGCACCTGCCCTCCTTCCCCAATGTCTGAAGGTCCTCATACGACACCCCATCAATGCCCATAGCACTACCAGCCTAACAGGCCGAAAGCACGGCAGACAGCTCAATCCTAGTCAACGTGGCATCTGAGCCGTCATCTCCCCCTAGGACCCTACCCCCAAATGGAGGGGGGGGGGCCCTCGGGGAGTCATACATCAAAGCAAAGTTTGCATTGAATGCCTCGGCCATTCTTGGCCCGCTCAAAACCTCTCCAGACCCTGCAAATACCCAGGCAAGCACAAGACGGGCATCCTGTGGCCACACAAGAGTCCAAACCTTAGAAATCGGTAGGCCCCCAGAAATTCTAGCACAAAGTCTGGCCCCAAACCATGCCTTCAACTTGCGGAGGAGAAACCGTGTTTCCTATGCAGTACCAACATACTCAAACCACCGCACATCACAGCGATACCGCTGAAATCTCTGCCACGCCCGACGTCTGTTCCTAACCGCCAAGATGCAGGCCTGCAACCACCAAATAGCGTGATGCCTGGACCCCCTACCACTCTGCACCCTCCTGCTCTCCACACCCCCTCTCCCTCTGACTCATTGGTCCAACCAAAGTGCAAAGTCACCTGAATCGACAACCAGTCGTTCCTGACGGCCCAGACAACCAACAACCTGCCTCCCGCCTGTACCCCAGGTTAGC
>JAHWFP010001783.1:10809-24734 GCA_023313725.1 Lithobius niger | reverse complement strand
GACATTTTTCATAAATAAACAAAGTCGTCACTTGTTACAAATAAAAAATATCGTGTGTTTGTAACATCTACAACACAACTAAGCTGGTTTGGCTTTATGCCTTAAGAAATATTATACTGTATTTACATTTTTAAAGTGTAAATCGCCATAAAGACGATGCTCTTCTGGTAGGTAAGAGTGCTGCCCTCAGGTTTTTTCTTCGATGGTGTTGAGGTGTCCTCACCACGAGCGTCTGATACGAGACAGCGTTTACAATTGGACATCTCGTATATTGCTCATAAACTTTTTTCCATTTACCACCAACATCAGCAAACTCTTGCTATGCAATATTACGATGGACACGCTGGCTTCATGGCGTTCAAGCAGACGTCAGAACTACAACGGACGACCGACGGAAATTGATTTTCCCTCTCTACCGGGAGACAAGAGCCATGGCGGGCCCTGAAATATCTTACTGACTTGTTTGTTTTTCTATATAGCAGTTTCGAAACGAGGGAATTAATCCGCCACACAGTCAAAAGTAACGCAGAGAGTGACCCGACTCTTCACATGGTCGTGGGTTAGTTGAAACTCGAGGGGAAAACACCACGTGACACACCAGCCAATCCCAGGGCACACCACACCGACGCCACCACTGTCGTAAGAAAACTATCCCTAACTAAATAAACATAATGAGTGCAAAAACCTATCAACACTAAAAGATAATGCTACAATAAATTATAAACGGAAAAAAAACTCCAACGGGAAAATATTTACACAAGAACAGATTGCAAATCCTAATTTAAAAAAAGCAGTCAACTCAAAAAGGCGAATATCCCCACACTCACCCACACATGCAAAACTCCCAATGGTGGGGGAGGCATCTTCAAATAGTGTTTCTCACGCTACATTATTTCTCACCTAACAGTGATATAATAAGGATTTATTACTGTTATTATTGCTTTTACATGACTTGGCAGTCTAAGTTATTGGCATATCTTGCGTGCACTAACCCTTTCTGTTTTAGCATTTATTTGGCGTTCTGCACGGATCCCAAATAAATTCCCGTGGTTGGGGGCGTGTAATAGATTTCTGTGATGCGGCATGATTGGAGAGGATACCCGGACTCCAAACATCAAAAACCTAGGGGAAAAACTCCATATTTCTGAAGCTCCACACTTCAGGTCCCCACCCCCACCCGCCAAAGTCCTCAACTTTGAGCGTGAAGTTCGACAAGAAGTTATCATCAGAATCGGCCAAACAT
Organism: Lithobius niger; assembly: GCA_023313725.1. NCBI lineage: Eukaryota > Metazoa > Arthropoda > Chilopoda > Lithobiomorpha > Lithobiidae > Lithobius > Lithobius niger. Next base: position 23,491 of record JAHWFP010001783.1, on the reverse strand, counting down.
AGAAGTTCTTAATAGCCACTCACTTGAACCTTATTCCTGTGAAAACGGAACATTATATTTCCTCCTGGTTCGTCCACAGCATCCTTAACAAAAAGTCACCAACTGGGACGTACAAATGTACAAACCTAATTACTTATTTTATTGCAGGCATAAAGCCTAAATACACTAGCTTAGTTGTGTTTTAGGAGTGGCTTCCTTTAAGGTCCTTAACCTCACATATATGTTGGATACAGACTTAGTACGATATTTTTTATCTTGTTTGTTGGTACCCCTAATGCTATGAAAAATGTCCGACTTTTCTCCATCGCCATTCTCTGCTGAGACAAAACTTAACCTATAATTTTTATATAGCCTTTTTACTGAGCTAGTTTACTTAACCTTTTGAGTTTAATCTTTTGCCCCCGGATCACTACCTTTGCTTAGCCTTCCTTCAGCAACGATTTAAACGCACATGAATTTTATTTGTTGTAAATAGTAAACTAAAAACTCGACCGTGACTACCAACAATCCGAATGCAAAACAAACGATCTGTTCCTTCTATTAAATTGCCAAAGTCAAACTGTGCATTATACTTCGTCCCCCTTCCTTCAATAGTTGCAGTGCATAACACTGTAGTTTAATTTTTTTTACACCAAAACTCCCAAAGTATCATAATAGCCAATTTTCCATTGTCAAACAGTTCAAAACTCGTTATTGGCACATGTGTACATAGTCCTTGTTCCTTCAAACGGCTCCCAAGCAAAAGCCTTTGTTCACCCGACTTCTCCTCCCACTTTTCATTGTTCTCAAGGCCCTCAGCCAACCAGAACCCCGCAGCTCTCCTCGGCGTACGCGCTTTTGCAACCAAAATCCAACGCTCTAGCATAAAAAGCCCCAGTCACCCCCCATCCATAGCACAGCTCACAGATCTAAAACAAGTGGCGGTCAGGGCCGGTCAGGAGTGGAGATGCAGCGTTCGGAAGGTTGCCATGCCGGGCAAAGGTAGTGGTCAGTATAAGTTACTAGTTAATTGAAAGTTTAATTTTAGGACCCCCATTCTAAATTTATAGTTCAATTTTTAACTTACCTCTTGTTTTAGAATTTTACAGTGGAGTAAGCCAAACAGCATTTTCGGTCTTTACTTGCTGTAATGTCAGAGTGGTTCTCTTCCTAAAAACCAACGTTCCTTTGTTTATTTTATACCTCGTTTTAACTTAAACGGTAGACAATGGCTCTTGAGGATTCGGGCGCTCTTTTGAGAAAGAGATACATGTCTAAAGACTAATTAAGACTTTAGCGGATGCGAGTTTAAATTAGAGGGTTTTCAGGATTGGACCCAAAAACTACTTTTTCTAGTTGAAATTGTGTGTACTTATTTAAAAGCGAGTTGTTGCTTTTGAGTCTTGAATTTTCGAAATGTAAATTCGTTTGCTTTCACGGAAAGCCTGTTGCTTTAATTCAAAGCTCTCTTTTGTAACTAGTAACCAAAATGTAAAGTACCATTTTCATTTGTTGTTCCTTTTATTAAAACCAAGAGTTTTTAAAACTACAAGTACAGTTTCTAGTGCGGATTAATTGCTAGCGTTTAAATAATATGTAGCCCATTTTATTCTAAACCCCCTTAGCTTTTAAACTTACCCACCGGTGTGGCAGCCTTAAAGACCAGGTAGATAGTTACTGGTTAGACCTATTCATTTTTAAATAGGAAAGTATCTTCACTCCCTCCGGGATTGAGGCCCAACTGTGCTGTTATACGTCATAATAGTAAGTTACAAACCAGTCATTTCTACATACAAGAAAGTCAGCCATGAGTGCGGAGACGTTACAAGCACCTAGCCCGTCGTAGCGTCCGCCGCTACAACTCTGAACTTAACCTGTCTTGAAACACAAAACGGGGTTTCAAACTCCTGGTTTTATTTGAACATGTATAAGAAGCACTTCACATTCAGTAACTAGTTTTAAGATTAAACTTTCACAAGACGGCTTTAAAATAAAAGAACACGGAATTTTTGTTACTTTATAAAAATTCTCACTTGAACTTTCACTAATCAATTTTGACTAGAAAAGATTTGCACTGTTTCAAGTAACGTCTAACATTAAATACAACAGTCGGGGTTAAAACAAAGTGAATCAACAAATTCCTAAATCACTCCACTACTTATGCCGACTTGGAATTACCAAGGTTCTACCATAATTTACACCACAGGACTCAAACAGTCCTTTGATTATTTAAGCAACAACCATCTTATTAGCTGCGCTATAAACAAGAAAAATAAAAGCCAATTTTTTTAGGAAGGGATACCTTAAACCCTAAAATTATATTATCCTGTATCCAGAAATGCTGCTGGCTAAGGAACAATATGCAAATACAACAACAAGCTAAAAGAAGTTAAGTTTAAATTTAGAAAGTTTGTCTAAAGTTTAAAAATAAAAATCCGCTACTAGTTACCTAACCACTACCTCTGCCCGGCATGGAAACATTCGGACCTTCGGCATCTCCATCCCATCCTTCGTAGTGACCCTTGGCTTATTGTCGGAGCATGTGCTGAGGATTTGAGAGCTGCTTGGCCTTTTTATGGAAACAGGTCGACTCCAGCAGGACCAAGCGCGGACGTCGAGGAGAGCTACGGCCTCCGGATTGGCTGAGGGCCAGGAGACAATGGAAAGTGGGAGGAGCAGGCGGTTTGACTAACAGATCATTTGGAGCAGCTTTGAAGGATACAAGGCTTGGAAAAGAAGGTGTACTTTGAGTTTTACTCAGTTTAACAAGTGAAAAAGCCTTTTAAATTAAATTATTTCGACTGTAATTAATTGTAGGAGCTCTAAGATTGATAAGGCAGTTAGACTGAAGGATATTTTAGTTGGGTTGCTAGGTTTTGGGTCACTACTGGGGATTGGAGACTACTGAAAATAAACAACATACACTGCTGTCCGCTATTTTTAAGGATAAAGCTAAGCCATGTTGTCCGAGCTAGGTATGGCTAATGTGAAAAGGTTACGTTAAAAATTATTGCTATTATAAGCATTAATAGATAAAGATTAAATAAAATATTATACCTGCTTTTAACTAATATGCTATAATGCATTTATGCATTGGGAGCGTTATTTACAGCCGTAGATAGAGTGGTTGTAGTCAACGTTTTTATAAAGACAGAGATCGTCACCGCTGTGCAAATAAAAATATTAAGTACTAAATTCAGATGTATATTAAATGAAAGTATAGCAATGGGATGCCAACATGTGTGCTCCCTAATACAAGCACTAAACTAGGGGGCTTTATGCTCAAAAGGATGTCAAAAGGTATTTACAATAAATACCAAGTTGGGGAAAAATGGTGACTAGCTCTACGTGTGTTTACGACAATTTTTGAGCATTTTTGTTAACTCTATAAAAAATTATTGGGAAGGAATTTTCGATATCTGTTCCCGCAGAATGAAAGCCAATGTGTTGGTCTATTAAGCAAAAGTGATTCTAGTCGTTTTGAACCATTTTTCACGAAGATATGATAAGTCAAAGAGCGAGGTCTTTTTAGCGCTTTTTCATATCGCTCAAGAAAAATAAATTCGAAAATTTGTGAATTTCGCCAGACGATCTTTACAGGGTTTTGGGGCATGGTTCAGCTGCTGGGTTGCAGGAACTTGGGCGAAACGGCCAGATGAAAATATTGAATGAAAGGCGGGAATGGAAGTTGTGTGGTGACACTCCGGAGGAAAAATGATGGCCTTCGGGTCGCACGAGAGCGCTGTTATAGAGGAGGGCTGCGCCGTGCTAACGAGTTACCGAGCTGGCGGCTACAAGGAACTAAAAAAACCACTCCAGGGAAACGTAGCATTGAGAGGAACGAATGCAAAAATTAACAGGTTACGTAGGTTTTCCACTCGGCAATAATAAACATGTTTTAGGAGTGTAAAATAGGATAAAGAATTTATAATGACGCAAAATTGTCCCATCAAAAATAAATTAAACCATGTACTAATGTATTTCTAAAAAGTCTAGCTTTTGTAAAGACTTACCTTATGTACAGGTTTTCATATGGAAGGGAAAATAATTTAGGTGATGGTACATAAAGACGAGAATTATTTGGTTGGTCGGGATGGTACAAAAGCCAATCACCTGAATGATAAATTATACCTGCAAGACAGAGAAAATCGTTGCAAATATAATTTCAACTGTAGTCTGAAAACAGTAAAGTCTAGAAAAAAAAGAACATTGCCTTTCCCCTAACTAAATAGCTGTTGTATGGCTTTCAGCAAGTACAACTGTTCGTTTATGTCAATACTTACGTGTACAGCCGGTCTTCGGGGGGGGGGGGGGGGGCGCGGCAAATTTACGTTTCTTGTTGCTTGGAAAAACGCTATACCTGTCAATTTTTGCATTGACAGTTGACCTCGTCTGAATTGGTAGCGACAAGAATTAATAGGGTTGGGGAGGAGAATTTGTGACTGAGACCCATACTTAAAACGTCTTAGATACATTCATACTAGTTCAGTCTTAGTTTATAGAGGGCGCCATGTGTTTTATGCGGGAATTTCTACTCAGTTTTTAGCTTAAAATTAAACTAAACTAAACGAAACTAGCTTGAATTTAATTCTTATTTAGCCTAGCTTTGTTGTAATTTAGTTTACCACAGATTTGGGGTAAAAAATTAGCAAAAATTACCGGATGTAACATGTGGCGCCATATGAAAACACGGACTAAACTAATGGGGACAAATCTAACATGTTTCAATTGTGACTTTTTAGAGTTACAAATTCTCCTCCCAAACCCTATAAATTCTTGGTAGCGGGCACGTTCTGAACGAGTTCCCTAGGGTTGCAAGCTGGCGTTTCCCATTCGGAATCTAGGATTCCATGAGTGTTCAGTTTTTTATTTTTGTTACTCAGGTTCGGTAATGGGTTTGAAAATTTCAGTCTTGATTAGTGAGAAAGCGACGGAAAATTTTCCCTTGGTTGTTGTGCGCTAGTGAGGTTTGGGTTTCTTCATGAGTCAGCAATTAAATTCCATGATGATTCCCTTAGATGATTTCCCGTTTGGTTTGGTTGGGTTCATCATTCGTTCAGACGAATGAATGTACCGCTTGATTGTCAAACAGCGGATGTGGTTTGTTGTTTGGATTGGAAAGAGTTCAACGCTGCCAAGGAGAAAAGCGTTCAGCAAGCTGTTAACGGCCTTGTTGAACCATAGTTTCCGCCTTTCTGTGTTGAACGTGATGCGTGGGGGGTTGTTTTTCTTTCTGTTGAGGAGTTGTTGCTTGCATTTGTAACATCGATTTAACATTATTTAATTTAATTTTTGAGTGTTCAAGTGTTAATTTTCGTTTTTGTGAACTACAATGCTTGTTTTAGGTTTTGCTACGGCGTTAGTTTCGGTTTGGCTATTGCGCTCTTCAGCTTCTGGTTTTGGCGTGCTGTGGCGCTAGAGTCGTTGCTGACGTTTGATGGCGTGGTTTACAAATTGTGTGTACCGTGTGAAAAATGTGTTACTTCTGGCTTGCATTTCGGTCAGTAATGAAACAAGTTTTTGTTGTCCGTCGTCGTGAATTCAGGAAGTGGCCTCTCCCAATTTCATTGTAGTCCGTCCTGTTGGTCTACAACCGTCAACCTGCATTATGTTGGGAAAACATGCTGAAGAAGGACGAGACGCTGAACGACGCCATGACTAATCAAGGGCGGATCCAGAACGAAGTCTTGGAGGGGGCCGCTGGGTAATTTTTCTACGTTTTCATACATTTTTTTCGTAATTTAACTGCTTTTTTGCAACAATTTCGGCAGTTTTTCGTAGTTTTTTGGCCTTGGAGGGGGCCGCAGCCCCCTCGGCCCCTCCCTTGGATCCGCCCTTGTGACTAATGAAGTTGCCTGCATTTTGTTCACGATGGTTGTTGACGTCAGATGGTAATGGCGTGCATTTTCTAAACACCAAAGAGAAGATTTAGCCTACTGCTAACGAAGCCACGAGGGAGTTTTCACCGCAACAATAGAATGACCAGTAACGAAATAACGGAACTGATACTCGTAGTCGACAGCATTGGAGATAAAGCCGTCATTGTTCCATCTCGTTCGACCACCTGTTGATGGAGGCCCGTGTGAGTTTCTGAACTTTCTCCGACACTGGTTCTGACTCTTCAATCCTTCGTTTGCTCTGTGAGTACACTGAATCTTCGTTTGGTCCGTGAGTACACTAAAACTATAAGAAATGCTGCAATTAACTGTCTGAAATTTGAATTTATTATGCGCCAATACGCCAGCCAGAAAAACCGAATTAGTGTCATAATATGATTTGATATTTGATATTTGATATGATAATATGACATGTATTTATTTGTTCGCTATTCCTAAGATTGCATGACAAAAGGAAGAATAATCGAAATATTGGGTACTTTTCTCCTAATAGCATAATTAATCCAGGGTAAAAGGAAGCTGAGCTTCTTGTGGATTTAAATGAAGTATATTTTTCTCTGCCTGAAGGCTATCACACAGCAAAAATTAAGCTGAGAGGAAATTTAAGAGAAGCAGAGGTTGGGTTATATTTTGCGAAATATGAAAATATATTTAAGAAGGTAATTCTAGATAAACCTCAGGTTTTATCAGCCTTTCTGTGGAGAAAGAATAGCCTATTTACTAAATTATTTATATAGCCTATAGTGAAATCCAATTTCGTAGGCCTATTGTCAAATGAATTTGCTGACTGAATTTAACTAGTTGAATTCGATCAAAGCTATTAACAGCTTTTAGTGTAGCCTACTAGGGGCAAATATAACTATCACTAACATGCTAGGAATTTTTGAAATAAATGTTTATTTATTGTTACTGTTATTTGCTTGTGGAAATGAATTCTTGGTCTCGCCAAATTAAGATTGAACCCAGGGGAATTTGTGCGATAACATTTGAATTAAGCTTGGACGATGTGAAATTTAGGTGATACATGTTTGTTCATAGATTTTCCAGTGTCCAAGCACTGATTAGCAGATCGTTAGGAGAATGCTGATGCGTGTGTTTTAAGTGCCGTGTTGCCGTAAGGATGGTTGTTGGCGGTGTTCTTCGCCCCAATGTTCAGGTTTTGGACTCGAGAATATTCGATCTTCTGCACATTCCAAGGTGTGACGGTTTGGATTGGTTCACCGGCATTGAATTATGCCTGGAGTTTGTCCTTGCTGTGATACTGACGTTAGTCGAAACCTTGGTTTGACCGGTGGGTCCATTGCCAAAGATATTGGCTGGACTTGAGTTGGTTGTACTGTTGATGCTCCTCACGGAAAGGCTGGGTGAGGTCCGTGAGGTGGAGGTGAGCGACATTCTTCTAAGTGTCGATCCAATTTCTGCTGAAACTGGTTGAAAACTGTTGTCAGAACTGCTCCCCCTTCAGATTGTTGGGTTGGCAGTGAGATTTGGAATAGAAGTGATGGTCATCACCTTCTTGGTTCTGTATTCGATGCGTGGTACGCAGGCACGATCGAAATGAGTCATTGAAGTTGAGTTGAACTTGAGTTGAGTCAAGGTCATTTGACTTTAGTTGGTTATGCTGTTGATGCTCCTTCACAGAAAGGCTGGATTAGGGCCGTGAAGGGGAGGTGGGCGAGAGAGCGACATTCTTCTAAGTGTTGATCCGATTTCTGCTGAAACTGGTTGAAAACTGTTGTCAGAACTGCTCCCCTTTCAGATTATTGGGTTGGTAGTGAGATTTGGAATGGAAGTGATGGCCATCATCTTCTTGGTTCTGTAATAGATGCGTGGTACGTAGCCACGATCGAAATGACTCCTTGAAGAGGTGGTTGAGCAGAGAATGCTTGAATAAGGAATGCTCGGCCAGATGAATGTGCGATTGACAGAAGAGGCCGCTGGTTTTAGGAGCAAGAATTCGAGCAACATCTGCTGAAATGACGAGTGCTCTCCCAGATGATTGAGTGACCAACAGATGACGCAGTCGGACTCAGGAATGGGAACTTAAGTAACGAATGCTTGGATGATGATTGCTCGGTCCGACGAATGCACTTCACACAGTTGAGGACGCAGGTTTCAGGAATTAGAGTTCAATTAAGAAATGCTTGAGTGACGAGTGCTCGGTTAAACGAATGTCTGATCAATGAATGACACAGCCGGTGTTAGGAACGAGAGACGAATGCACGAGCAACAGGTGGTGGATGACAGGTTGCATCAAAAGAGCTGCGGGTTGGACACCGTACGTCTTCAAACTTTCCTTGAGTTGTGGGCTTTTAGTCCCGAATAAGAAAAAAGACGGTGGATGTAATGATCCGTCCGGAACTTGTAGGTTCTTAGAACTAAGACATTAACTGCTTTTGCTGTTGGAACTGCGTCGTTTTCTGCAACTTCAGGATTTAATTTAATGCGAAGCTGGTCACGATGTTTGGTTACTACTTTCTGTTCATCAGTGAGCACTTCGTAAATCAGATGCGGCAGTCTAGATTTAATTACGCCACCAGACCATACTCGTGAGTTAGCTCGACTGAAATCACGATACAAAACCGTATCACCAACATGATAGTGTTTAGACGTACGATGTTGTGTGCTAGCAACTTGTTTTTGCTGATTCCATTTAACAATCGACACAGGGTCGGGATACAGCAAATCTATTTTCGATTTTAATTCTCGGTTAAAGAATAATTTAGCTGGTGTACTCTGGGTAATCGAACTTACTGTAATTCTACTCGATGTTAAGTAGGCATTGATACTCTCCCGGATCGTCAACGTCACGTCTCGCAGCTTTATATACTCGTTTAAAATTCTTTACAAAAATTTCCGCTTGCCCATTTACCCATGGCGAATTTCCAGGCCCACGGAGATGTTGGATTCCTTGCAATTTAATCCAGGCTTTAAATTCCTCACTTGTAAATTGAGGTCCGTTATCGCTAACAAAAGAATCAAACAATCCGTATTCGGCAATGTGGGTATTCAGTACTTCAATAATTTTCGCAGACGTGGTGCTTTTCATTTTATGAACGAATGGCAACTTACTATGAGCATCCACTAGGATTAAAAACATGTAGTTATCGAGTGGACCCAACAAATCAGCGTGATAGCGCAAGTTAGGTTTTTGAGGATATTCCCAGTTATGCTTGGGACCTGCTACATTCGTTTCTTTGTATTGTTGACAGTTAACGCAAGATTTTACTTGTTTTCAATATCGCTATCGATTTTTGGCCACCACACCTTAGCCCTAGCCAAACCCTTCAATTTAACTATTCCTAGATGTGAACTATGCAAGTCATTTAGAATCTGTTTTCGCAATGTTGACGGAATAACGATCCGGAATCCCCAGAAAAGCGTGTCATTCTCAATGGTGATTTCGTTGCGACGTGTGAAGTACGGTTGCACGTCCGGATCCTCACATACGGCCGGCCAGCTCCGATTCACGTAGCGGTAGATTTTTGATAGAATTTTATCCTTTTTAATTTCGTTAACTAGTGTGTCATTTAGCACTGGCAAGTTAAATATCGTCTCTAACGCTAGAACATTGTATTGTTCCTCGGCTTCCTCGAACTCTTTGTCGTTCGGCAACGGAAGTCGAGACAGTGCATCGGCGGTTAAATTTAATTTGCCGGGAATATGCTCGAAATCATAAGAATAGGCATTTAACATAACCGCCCAACGTTGCACACGGGCTGCCGCCATTTGCGGAATTCCTTTCTTAGGACCAAAAATCCAAATCAGTGCCTTCTGATCGGACTGCAAAGTGAATTTTTGACCATAGAGATTCGTGGAACTGCTTCACTCCCCACGCCACGCTGAGTGCCTCACGATCGAAATGACTATCCCTGCTCTGTTTTTGTTAGTTTGCGGGATGCGAAAGCTATGGGGCGCGACTCACCACTAGGCATAATATGCATAGAGTTTCAGTTTCAGTTTCGGATTATAATGAACCAAAACCTTACTCTTTACGAACAACTCCTCAACTTTGCTGACAGCTTGGTCACACTCTTTCCCCCACACCCATTTAACTTTAGGACTCAACAGTCGGGTAACTGGAGAAAGAATGTGCGCAAGGTTAGGCAAATATTTAGAGTAGTGGTTGAGGAAACCCAAAAAGCTTTGCAATTTTTGAATACAGCTAGGGTTAGGTGCGTTTGTCACAGCTTCAATCACATCAGGGAGCGTGTGTAATCCTTCTGCATTAATCATATGCCCAAGGTATTTCAGCTCAGGTCGCGATAGTTTGCACTTATCGATCATTTTCTTGTAAAGCACTAAGCAATATACGTAACGAGTCGTCGTGCTTTTCCCCCTTCCCACTTACTAAGATATCGTCGTAAAATGGGGAACATATAGGAATATTGCTAGTAATTTGAGTCATAACCCTTTGAAAAATACCTGGACTAGAAGCTAATCCCAGGGGCACTCGCAACCAGCGAAAAAGACCTAAAGGGGTATTTATAGTTAGTGCTGCTTGCGATTCGCGATCTAATTCGATCTGCAAAAACGCATCCTTAAGATCGATAAGGCTGAACGTATCACTCTCAGCTAATCCGCTAAAAAGTTCTGCGGCCGTGGGAACCGGGTAATGGTCGACTTCGAGTTGCGGATTAACTGTTGTTTTGTAATCACCTATAATCCGTATCTCGCCCCCGGTTTGTGCACGATCACGATCGGCGTCGACCATTCCGAGGTTGTCACTGGCTCCAGAATACCAAGGCCAACCAAGCGTTCAATTTCTTGGTTAACCTTTTGTTTAAGTGCTAACGGGACAGGTCGCACTTTACAATAAACTGGCGTGGCATCCGCTTTGAGTTTTATTTTGGCCTTGAAGTTCTTAAACTTGCCCATACCCTCGCTAAAAAGTTCGGGAAATTCGTTAACCAATTCAACGGTGTTAACAGTAGGAGTGTTAACCTTAACTTTTTTGATACGTCTGTCTGTAAGTCATATTACGGATTCATATCAGGCCTAAATACTGACAACCAATCTTTTCCCATTAATGATGGCTTGTACATTTTAGAAACAAGAGCTTCAAGGTTTTCAGTTTGGCCATTAATTTTTACTTCCAACTTAATGGTGTAAATGGTTTTTTCAGTTCCCTCTGTGTAGGAATGAATTGAGTATGGACTCAGACTGAGGGGACAGTCAGAAAAATATTTCTTGTGGCACTCTATCGGTATAATGGTAGCATCCGCCCCCGAATCTATCTCCATCTTCAATTTAACACCATTCAGCGTTACTGGCATCCACCATTTATGGATTTTCAAGGAGTTAACTACAATAATTATTTTATTAACTGGAACAGTAGCAGGGACTGAGGAAAATTCTGAAATGTTCAATAGTTCCACCGTGTTGTTTTGTAGGCAGTAATCTTCTTCAGAATCGCTAAAATTTTCTGAATTAGTATCCGAATTTTCGACCTCACTTTCAGAATCATCTTCACGTTGTAGCCTATGCACCTTCTTCTTGTAACTATACTTAGTTTTAGTTTTAGCCTTACTATGTGCACTCGTAACTGATTTTGAGTGTTCAGCAGTTTTAAAAGGTTTAGTTTTACTGCCTTTCCTACAGACGGCTTTTAAATGTCCTTGAGTATGACATCTTCCACAGATATAATCTTTATATTTATATCTAGGCTTAACGTGTCCAGATTTCCCGCAGCAAAAGCAAATTAAATCTTTATTAGACTTATAATCCGTACGAGATTTGTAAACTGGGCGTGGCTAAAAAAAAATATCGATTGTCCACTCCAGTACAGCACCACGACTAGCATCATGGGTAAAAAAAAACCGCCAGTACAGCAGTCACAAAATGGCGTCTATTAACGCCTTCTTCAATCGGGAAAAGAGGTAAAATGATTCACAGCCAACTAGGGAAATTATTTGGAATGTGTATTGTTATCTGCGAAGCAAGGAACCAACAAAGAGCAAGAACGCCGTTCCCAAGAAACGTCAGATGCAACAAAGGTTTCTTTCAGTTTTGTTTTCAAATAGTTAACGAAGGCGCGCAACTACCCGCCGAAACAAGTGCCACTCCAGCCGCAGCAGAGGCTACAGTTCCGCGGTTCATAACGGCAGCGAAATAACGGCCAAAGGCGCCAACGGAACAAGCTTGGACGACTTTCAACTGTCAGCTGCTCGTGCAGCAATAACTGAAATTCACCGAGAAGGTAATTATCCAAATCTTGATAATGTTTTGGCCAAGTTCAAATCGAAGATTGGATTTAAAGATGGGAGAACTTCCGTGGCATTTAACCGTTAAAAAGAAACTTGGGATGAAATACGGAAGATGCAACAATAGAAATTTTAAATAAAAGCGTCCAGAAATTGTTGCCCAGCGTCGCCGATTTTTACGTCAGGTACGACATTTAAGAAGTAATCCGTCTCATTTACAGTATTTATTTATTTGAATGAAACTTGGGTGAATGAGCGTCACGGGCACGAACGCCAATGGCAGCTATAGAAAAGGCGCACCGGACTCGCAGCTGACAGCGCAAATGACGGCTTGGTTGGTCACCTTATTCTGATCGGAAAGGGCCGAAGACTCACCGGCAGCCAGGATGGTTTTGTTAAAGGCGGCATGCTTCTTTTCCGAACAGGATTTTTTCCCCCACTTTCTGCAACCCCCTAGCTTGGCTGTGAACAAACAGCTCTTCTCAGAGTTATACAAACGGTTGTTTTCACAACCACCAAAAATGAAAAGATCTAAATTTGTACTGTTTCACAAATAAATTGTTCACAACAGTAGAACACACTTCCTTCCTTAACTTTTTTTTT
>JAHWFP010001783.1:0-10709 GCA_023313725.1 Lithobius niger | reverse complement strand
GGTGGGAGGGGGGAAGCCCTTTTACTCCACCATCCTTATTTACTCCACTGCTGAAATGGCCTGAGTCGAAATTATGACAGTGTAAGTAGAAAGAAAACAGACTAAAATGAGATTCGGTAAGAAAAAAAGTATTTTCTCTTTTTTGAATTCAGCCTGAAATTTATCTTATATTTCCCAATATTTTTTATTTGTTTTCGATTCCCCGGTTCCCTATTGATGGAGAAGGGCCTGTAAATAAAAATATTTCTAAAAAGTCGACATTAAAAAAATTGGCATCAAATAACAAAACCATGATCGCGCACAAACAAGCCTTGGTGCGGTCTATAGATAGCCACAAGGCACACCGACTCCGGGAAAAAGTGCGCGACAATCAAGCTGCTCGCGAGCCACGCCCAGTTTACAAATCGCGTACGGAGTATAGGTTTATGCTGCTGTCTGGGTTTATGTGAAACGTAATTTACAGCTATACTATGTGATCTTATCACTTCTTGGTCGACTTCGGCTGACTCTAACGATAACACTAAAGAAGTAGTAGCTTTAAGGTATAATGTTTGTTTTAACAGCTCACTTTGAATGGTTTCGGATTTTATCCCCCCAATTAAATGATCTCTAATCATTTCTCCGTTAATGTCGGTAATGCTATCAAAATCGCAAAATTTTGTGAGAATTTTAAGCGCAGCCAGATATTCGCTAACGCTTTCATCCGATTTTTGAGCTCTTCGAAAAAATTTAATTCGCTCAGACACCACAGATGGCGCTGGCTCGACATCCTCCAAAACTGTTTTAACCAAAACTTCGTATGTCATGGAGCCAGGTAGAGCTGGTGAAATAATGTTAAGGATTCTGTCAAACATTTTGGCTCCCACTGAAGCCATTAAAAAATCAACCTTTTCATCTACAGGTATCTTCTTTACCTTAAAATAATAACTTAGCCTATCAACATATTTAGCCCAAGTATCATTTTGGCTATCGAATTCCGAAAATAAATTCGTATTTTTACCCGTCATTTCTAAACTATCGATGACACTACTGGTATTTAACGCATTTTCCTCAGTATTTACAGGTTGTACTTCACCTGTTTCAGGCATAAGCCTTCACAATTTAACTCAAAATGCTTAAGCATACACAGTTTTAAGGCATAAGCCTACACTTACTTAAAGGCATAAGCCTACACTAAATTTTTTATACTAGATGGCAGTTTCTAGATAACACCAATTCCTTAATAGTTTTGACAATTAACTATCGGTAGCAACTCAAGACTAACGGATTCACTTATCTACTAAGCTTGAAATTCACAATTAGCCTACCAAGTTAAACTCAGTCTGCATTTTTTTAATTAAATTACTAGGCTTTTAAATTTGTATTTAGTTCCTCCAAACTGTTAATACAAAACAACACAATGGCTCAACCAAACGGCACAAATCAGTCCTCACACGTTTTCCGTTGAAAAAACGACTACAGGGCAAATCTTACACCGGCACAGCCAGCCCGAGCTAAGGCACGGCAACATTGAATTCACAAAGGGAAATTTAGTTGCATTTTTATCATGCTATTCTGTTTATAGTGCTAACAGTGTGACACGCCTACGCGTCGCACAGGACACAACCATGGTAAAATTTCCCGTTAAAAATCCACGTGCCTCCCTCGGTTCTAGCATATAAGGCACAAATTTAACACTACATCAATAAGTACCACACCAAGTTCAAAAACCCAGTACACATTTTGAAAAAATTAACCATGTTGACCACAGAGTAAAACTAATTCGTTTGCCTAAAATGAAAAATTTTTTAACTTACCACAAGTTAGGAGCACTCTTGTTGGTATGCTATGGCCTACTGATTAAAATTAAAGTTACATGTCTTAGCCTCCTCCTCGTCGCCAATTGTAATGTTCCGTCCGGAACTTGTAGGTTCTTAGAACTAAGACATTATGCACATGAAATGATAAGCAGACTAACACTTGCTAAAGGACTTTATTTCCTGTGTGTTGTACAGTTTTATACTTTCCTGTGGTCATGTGATAAACCACAGGATGCAGGGTGGCGACAAGCATGTATAGACAATTAGACATACTAAACTATTAGTGGTTAAGGTCAGCTGTGAAAGGTTAACATTGTTGGACGCAACCCTCCAAGCGTGGCTTGCCACAAATAACGACAAGCCACGGCAGTGGAGTTGGCAACAGCAGTCGGTTTGGTTCTTCACTCGATTCATGGGGCCAAATTTAAATTGAACGAGAGAGTTGAAACGTTATTTGACTAAAAAACATGACTAAAAAACATCCTGCACTGAAGTTTACGGAGGAAGATGAGATTGATGGAAGCCTTCCTTTTCTTGATGTGGTACTAACAAGGGGAGAAACACGTGTCCACTACGCCCCGTACAAAAAACCGACACACACTGGGAGAATGATACCCTATAAATCAGGACACCCAAGATTTCAACTGCGAGCTCTTCTGGCCAATGAGCTGTGCAGGATTGTTGCACACTCCTCCGTAGCAACCACAGCTGAAAGATGCCTTGATGAAGCGAAAACAAAGTTTTTGACGTTAGGCTACCCAGCAAGAATTTTTAATGTTGAACGGAAGAGAGCTTGGAGAAGAGCAAGAGATCGTAGAGAGAAAGAGAAAGAAAAACTTCGAGACTCGACACGCAAAGAAAGAGAAAATCGCCCTTTCGATGTCGTCACCTACCTGCCGGGAAGAAGTGAGAGAATAAGGAGTGTCTTACGAAAACAAGGAGTGGACTGTTTCCTTCGTTTTCCACCAAACTTGAAGAAACTACTCCGACCCAAGAGGATACTGGAGACCCCACATTTGCCCGATCCACCCTCGCCGCCTCCCCACCTCCCCCTCCTCCCCATGTTCACACCAGTCACCCGCCACCTACGCACAAGTACGGGACACGGAGCAAAGACAAGCACGAAGTAGGAACTCCCCCACCTCTTCCCCCCTCCCCCTCCCCCTGATGTTCGCACCAACCCAGTCCCCAACATCCAACCGTTCACACAACGAGGAGTGGTCTACAAGGTCCCGTGTAAGACGTGCCAGGCCACCTACATCGGAGAAACCCGTAGACAGCTGTTGGTGAGACTGAAAGAACATGCAAATGCAGTTAACAACAACGATAGCAAAAACGGGATTGCTGTGCATTCGAGCAAAACAAAGCACGAAATTGCATGGAACGAAACAGAAGTGCTGCTCAAATCAAACATGCTAGAAGATAGACACTTAAGAGTGTTTAGAATCACTCGCCATCCACAGAGTCCAAGCTACACCAACATCAACCAGCTCGTTCGGCCAGAGCTTGGAGCCAACCTGGATAAGCAGTGGAAATGTAATGTTCTATTCCAGTGACCATTTGACTAGAATAAACATTATCGTTCAGGATGGCATAAGGGCAAACAATTGTATAAAACACAAATCAAGTATAAAATAGGTAGGCTGAATAATAAGCAAACATCCAATTATACTGGGCCTTTAATCAACGCTCCGCTGTACACAATATTGACCCCACATATGGCCAATTAAATCAGTGACAGATTATTATGATTTGATTGTATGATTACAATGATTTGACATGAGTTTAACGAATGGCATTACGGATTAAGTCGAGCGGTAAACCTAATCAATATTATATTCTCTGAGTTAAATTAAAGGAACTCGGGTTAATTTAGTAGCGTACGGCTTGGTACTAGTTAAGCATAAACACAATTAGCTATCGCTAATCAATCAGAATACTTAGCTCATTAATTGAAGCTTGAGTGCGGCCATAGGCCCACGGGTCGGCTGAGCGGCGAAGCCCCGTCGCTAGCTCGGCACGGAAATCTGCCTGGCGTACTTCTGGATTGCGGCCTTCGGAATTTGACTGGCGTGAACTAGTTAGCGTCTGGTAAGCTGCTGGTGATCGGAATGATATCACGCATTCCGAGGTTCAGCTTAAATACTGTGGCGTTATCGGCCATGATCAATCCATTGTAGTATTGATTTATTATTGAAATGCTAAATATAGTAACATTTGGACAGCTTGGGCCCTTATCGTCAATTGGGACCTCTCCGCCTGTCAATCATTCTATTGTTGCGTTCGGGTTCATTAATTGTTCCCCGTACGCGGCACTTTGAAGGTATATGCCGCCATCCCGTGTGGGAGGTACTTATTGTTATTCCACGTAGTGATCGATCATGAGCGACGATCTTATCGTAATTAAATCTAGTTCTAGAAAGTCATTTAGCTACTACGAAACTGTCGTAAATAATGTCAGCTGGTAATGCCATCTTTTAAACTCTAACAATAGGTGTAATTACACTTGTTCAGTCTCAAATGATCTTGCCGCCTCTCGGTCGTCTTTGAAGAAGGACTCCCAATTATAATTGCTATCTGGAGTCGTTTTGATCTATCCGAATAAATACTCTGCTCATGCATTTAATAAATGTATGATATTATGCAGTTATGCATTTAATTAATTAATTGTATTGTTTCTGTTATGAATATTAATTAAGCCATTAATTATTTTCCTACATAATCCCTGTTCATTCTAAAATCATGGTACCTTTTTAGTGGTTCCTTATTTTAGCTTCCAAACCCAGTTCATTTATAACAGAAACTGCTTTACATAATTAAGCAAAAATTTCGCATTCACCGGCGGCCCAAAGTTAATTGCCGTGTGACTAGGAAAAACGAACCTTTCTTTGAGGTAAAAAAACAACCTTCACAGAAATCAGGGCAATAATTATGTACAGCAAGATTAAATTGCTATATTAATTAAGCAATACTAGTCTGGGTGGAATTTTGGAATAAACTATTGTATGGCTTAAGTGCATGCAAGACTCGAGAGCGCATTCTCCATGTGACTGAACTCAATATTTTATAAAATCAACTTTGTTGCTGTTGATCTGAAATAAATGATATTTCGTTTCCTTGGGCTGGCCACATGGATTTGTTTACCCTCTCGCTTTCGACGAGGGAGGCGTGGCACTTTCCCATATCGTGTTGTGCTCTACTTTCGACCTCGAGTTGGCCACTGGTCCGGCCAAGGTCGTTCAAGGCTGAGTGGGTTTTCTCTACCCTCGGTAATTATGTTGCCAACCATTTGGCCTACTTTTCTGCTCTAGCTGGGGGAGTGAAAGAAAACACAAGCGTTACTAGCTATGCTTCATCAACTTTCAACATTCTCCCTTTGAAATCTCGTTTCTTGCCTCTTCACCTTTGGAAGAAAAGCCACTTTTTATAGCCAAACGTGACTTTGATTTGCTCCCTTGGGCAAATAAATAATTAATAAAATATGGAATATCCATGGTTCGATTCGAACGGTACTATTTGACATTGTCAAATTTAAATATTTTCCTGTAGTACCAATAGCAACGAGATTTCATCGGAATACACAGTTTTCATAAATAATAAAATATCACATGCATGCCACATACATGAGTCGCCCAGAACTTGTATGTTTCTGAATGTATCACTTGTTTGGTCTCGTATTGGGACTCAAACTGGCGACCAAGTTATCAAATCGGTTTCATCATGCTTTTTACTTATTTAGTAATATTTTCATGCTACATAGTAACAAATTAAGCATTTGAACAAGGGAGGGGGACAGGATACCTGTTTTACTACCCTGTTAAGTCGTATTCGCTTAACCCCTTAATGTAAGTGTCATTTACTGTTATTCCCAATGAAAATTTTTCACGATTGTGTGCTTATTGCGTACTTAATATTTAAATTATTTCCACATACTCCACGTTTAGGTGGTATTTTGTTAGTGTCTGTATTTGAGTCTATGTTTCAGTTATTCAAAACGGCATAGCGAGTACTGCAACTCATTCATATATGCGGTTCGTTTGATGTGGCGTGTACAATTTATTATGTGTTTATTTGTATTTGTTTCACCCATTTTGACTACTACGAGACAGTTTAGACTAACCCGGGGGAAAGCCGTCAATCGTAGCTTATTAAGAAACGTGTGTATTCTTGTTTGTCTGTTTTTCCCTTTTGACTACCAAGCGACAGTTCAAACCGACCAATACGGAAAGCCGTCTATCATGGCATTATAAGAACCTTGTTCATGTATATGTGTGTCAACCCATTTTGACTACATGCTCAGGTCGAACCTAACAGTAAGGTTCCGCCAGCAAACATGAATTTTAAGAAATTATTGCGTTGCCTCACAATAAATATGTTATACCGCCAGAATTGTGATCTGTACAATTCTCGACCCTAATGTCGTGCGATGCTCTAGCGACTCGTATTCGTTACTAGAGTGCTTGTTATAGAGTGATTTGTCTGTAAGGTAATTACCTTCAAAACGAGTTCTTTTACCTGGAAAAGAACCGTTTTATGCCATGTGCTACCTGCACTGGTCCTTCTGAACGTAAGCGACCAGAGCACAGGCGTATTTAGAAGACTGGAATTCCAAAATTCCAGAAACCTATGATTTAAATTTTAAATCGAATTGCAGCAATCATATAACATATTTTTTTTTTCATTTATGCTGCTGTATTATATATTTTATTCTAATTTGGGTTTGCACTAATCTGCCGGAGCACGGCAGTGTCGCATCTAAGCATTGCGAATTGCAAACTGTTTATTTTAGAAAATGCAAGGCACCCGTGAAATTCCCGGTATCTAAGCGTTGCATGGCAAGCTGTTTAACTTAGAATATGCATGACATGCGGAAAATTTTATCCCGGTATCTAAGCGTTGTATCTACAAACTGTTTAACTTAGAAATAGCACGGCATCCGTAACATACGGTATCTAAGCGTTGCGAACGCAAGCTGTTTAACTTAGAAGTTGCGCGGCATCCGTAAAAATTTTCCCGAGAACCTAAGCGTTGCACGGCAACCTGTTTAACTTAGATTAATGCATGCTTCCGTAAAATCAGCGGTCACTAAGCGTTGCATAGCAAACTGTTTAACTTAGCATATGCCTGCTTACTTTAATTTTGAATATCTTGTTCAGAGCGATGTTGCATCGCTTATAAGGTGACTAGCACCGGAAGTCAAAACAACTACTTTTTTTTTTTCTCAATTAATGGGACGGATTCCGTCGGACTTCCATGTCACTGAGTGACGGTGTAACTACAGCATAGTTACCCTGGGCAAATCAATAATACGAGTTGGCCAGACTCCATCATTGATTTGCTAGGTTATAAGACTGCACTTACAACACTAAGTTCACATGCGGTTGTTGCCAACCAGGAAACATTAGCTTCCAGCATGCGGTAGATCTTTCAAGGTGTTCACTACGACCTAAATAAATGTGTGTAATCTGTTCCTTAAGGAACTTACATGTGAGGTACTTCGAACTTAGTGCAACCGTCAATTTGAAGTTACGTCTGGATTCCAGATCTTAAGCGTACCTCACCTCTAATCAAGTTGGATTCACATAGCGAATCATATTACGTAATTAACGTTAATTGCGCTGTACCATAGGTAGCAGCAGTGTGATTACACGTTAGCATTTTTACAATTTGTAAAAGGAATGTTTTCCCACATTACTAATTTTAC
This sequence comes from Lithobius niger, assembly GCA_023313725.1. Classification (NCBI taxonomy): domain Eukaryota; kingdom Metazoa; phylum Arthropoda; class Chilopoda; order Lithobiomorpha; family Lithobiidae; genus Lithobius; species Lithobius niger. The sequence goes on along the minus strand of JAHWFP010001783.1, from coordinate 3,206 downwards.
CATGGGTAACAGGAATATTTTCCAAAGTAAGAAGCTTCACCATAGGTAATAGCAGTGCAATTTTTCGAATTGGTAGGTTTTGCAATGAGCTACAGGAATGTTTTCCCAAAACAACTGCGTTTTACAATGAGTAAAAGGAATGTTTTCCAAGCAATAAGTTAATATGTATCACCCCATTAACTTAAAAAATTTTACAGTTTTAAGATTGCATAGCAAGTGTCATTAATTTATAAGTGTCGTGGCAAGGAGGGGTGGGGTGTATGATTTACACAGATGTTTTCACCACGAGGCTAAGAATCACTTATCTCTTTATTCATTAATCCTGGATCATGATGGAATGATCCCTGTTCTATGATTCAGCCTCTTTTCTCCACTTTTCTGCCGTCCTGACACTTTACCACAATTCACTGTATGTTGCACAATTTTTCTGAAAATACATGAATTTGGACTACATCAGTTATGTTATATTCACACATATTTTAGTTTTATCTGAAAGCATGTCACAATTATTTACACTTTTGTATATGTTTTTGTGATCTTATACATGAATTAAATGATTTTATTTCATAGAATAATGTTTCAGAATTTTCTTTTCTTGATTTAAAGAAAGTTCTGTATTTTCCCACTATAGGGTGAGTTCGCTAAATTTAGCATCTTGGGTGGGTAGCAACTGTTGTCATGGTCAAGGGTGAGTCGTCTTGACCTATTTTGACCATCCCTTTCACTTGCTGATGCTTGCCCTTGAGCATAATCACTCTCTCTGCTGAGGGAAGGGGGTGGGCAATAAACCGAAAGTGGTCGGTGGGTTGAAAGGGTTGGGGTTACGGCTCTGGACCATGCTGGCCTGATCTGACCTCAAAATGCGGCCTGGTCGAGGCCATGTAAACAATAGCTGATGGTCACTATATGAGCAGAGGGGGTGAGCTAGGTCCCTAGGAAAAGAGACGGCCCCCTTTTTGTGACGTCAAGCCTGAACTTTGCACCCATTGGTTTTTGCCAATGTTCGTTTTTGGGTCACAATATTTCGGACCTGGGAAATTTCGGGGATTTTTCCCGCACACGAAGTTGTGTACTTCCATCCGACTGTTCTTTTCGTTTTTCGCTCCACCTAATTTCGCTTGCCATGGATCCCCCACAAAAGAAGCGAAGAACAACTCCGAAGGAGGAGAGGAGCGCGGTTGCCAATATGCCGCGCTACATGAAAGAGTTCTTGCGGCTCTTATCTTTGAACCTGATATTATTCGGTGTCTGCCTGGACCATTACCAGTACTGTGAGAAGATGCCTGCTCTATTTCGAGAGTGCCCTCACCGTACTGTGGAGGAAACCCCGTTTTCGCCGATGCTGCCCGCCGAGGATCCCCTTGACTATGTATTACGCTTGCTTTTCATGGAGGTAATCTTGGAAAACCCTGGACAAAATATATTAGTGGATGGGGTTCCACCGGAAGAATCCTCACAGGCACAACAAATCCGGCTAAGTTCACATTTCCTGACCTGTAGCCCCATTACCGCACGGCAATGTACCATTTCCGTTTGCGACAGAACAGTATGTATCGTATTTCTGGCGGGCGGTCAACGCCGAAAACACCTTCTTCATGCAGCAAAATCTGCATCGGGCGATAGCTCAGCATGAAGAGGCCGCCCGTCAGCAGGTAGCTTTTCTGCAGGACAACGAGCTACCCAACGATCTTTTGGACTGTTTTCCGGACCACCTGCTAGAGGGTTTGCCGCCGCTTCCGGACCTTGCCCGCATCTATCATATTCAAGACCCTGATGACATCGATGCGGGAGCCTCCGGCAGCGGCGTCCAACAGTGTCGTCGTCCTGGACCCTGCCGGCTCGATTGCCCCGTCTGCCATGATGGGCAATATGGTAAGAATTTTCTTATTTATGAATTTAATGAATTTTCTATCAAATTTCATCATGTGATGTTAAATTTAACTTCTATTCACATGTTGGTTAATAAATATTACGTTTGATTTACTGGAAGTGGAAATGACAGTATCAAATTTGTTTATGCAAAACATTTCCTGTTAAACAACTTCCAGAAGCTTATTTAAATCTTTATCGCAATAATATGCGATTTTAAGCTTAATTATTGACTGTAAAAAGTTTTAAAAAAAATCTACTGCGATATATGCATTTAAGAATACATTATTGCTTCTTGAGCAAGAAAATATGTCGATTTCGACAAGTACTTTTTTTTTTCTTCAAAAGTGTCTTAACTTTAATTTAATTGAATGGTTCTCAAAAGTAATACTGAGTTACTTTAAAATGCTTATTTTCAAGTTTACTTGGTATAGGCACTCTGAGTTGTAGGCCTTTAGGTAAGTTACACTTTCATGAAATGGTATGAAATCAATTTCTGTTTATTTATATGTTGCTTTATTAACAACGTGGTGTTAATTTATTTAAAAGCACTAAATAAGGAATTTCTACGAACTGGTTCTAAAATGAATGAAACTGCAATTTTCGTTTCATGATCCATTTCCTTATGGATGTGAAATGCAAATATTGCTTACTATTAGTAATAATTTCAATTTTATAATTCTCCTTCTGGGTGTAAAATAAAACCGTATAGCATAGCTATGAACAGTTCGTTCAACTTCCGTTTCATAATAGGTAGGTAATTTTATGCCTTAAAATAATTAAAGTAGCATCTGCTTAGGACCTTCATCATTTTATTTTCTTAAATTTAAGAAATGAATGTCCTTAAATGCTGTTTATATTTCCTCTATTCGTGAAAGGGAATCCGTGCCATGTGGTGTTGTCGTTATTTATTTGTATGATAACTTTACTGTGGCTAGGTAGTCCGAACTAATTTTATGAAACTGGACTCCTATATAGCCTATTATTTATTTATGTGGCACCGTTTCCGTTTCTAGAATAACATAGTGGTCTAGAATAACTAGAGTGTGAGTGAAGTGCAAGTACTGAAAATATTCAGTGGTGGGGGTGTGGGGGGGGTGGTGTTTTTAAATCTTAATAAATTTGTTTACCGTACAAGTTTGCATAGTACGTGTAAGTAAAATTGATATAAACGTTAATTTTGAATGTCCGGTAACCATCCGGTAAATATTGGGAATATATGTTTACGAAATCCTTGGTTTTGAACCTTTAGCCGCAATGAGCGCGGCAGCGCGAACTAAGCGCTAAAGTAGATTAGGCTCTCTGTGCGTAGGAAAATTAAATTTTCCGCTGTGCGT
>JAHWFP010001782.1:0-10622 GCA_023313725.1 Lithobius niger | reverse complement strand
CTGGGACACCCTGTACATCTATTAAGGACGTACGATGTACGTGCGTGCGTGTGTGTTTGTACCTCTACTCCTCCTCTCTCTACTACTCCTCCTCCTCAAAGTTGCTTCAATTCCATTTTGGCACACACTGGCTAACAATCGCTGATTTCGTTCGCTTCGCTCACTCAATCAGCGCATCCCCTTCAGTTGTTTTGTTTATCCCTGCACCTTCCCCTTAACTTTTCAAGATTTCGTTGACATTTACTCACACAGAAACTCCCGAAGTTCGCTGTTACTAAAACAGCAGAACGCGAAGCATTTTATTTTTGGGTTATTAACAAAAAACCCGTTAGCTCGTGAATGCTCGTATTGTTCCGTAACCATCATCTAACGTGCATCCCTTTATTCTTACACAATCTACGGCAACGTTAATGTTTCTTTATTTTGTCCTTCGTTACAGTTCAGTTTTTAGTTCATCCAAGCTTTTACAATAATTCTAAGGACCAGTCTTGATTGTTCAAGCCATTGTTGCTTAAAACCTTTGGTTGCAACTTGGAAAAGAAACGCAATTTAAAATCGCCGGTGGCGAATTTCAAAACCTTCCCACGCATTTGTCCTGACCAGTACAACTCTCAAACCAACAAAAGGACCATGCTCTGACCACCAGTCATACGTGTGCATAGCTGCTCGCTAGCCGTGAGCAATGAGTCTATAGGGATTTAATATGGGGTCAGCGTTTAGCTAGTTACTAGTCAGTAACATAAAAGCAACGTTACTGATGCATCTTTCTCTCTTTCAGTTTTTCTTTATCCCTGCACCTGCCCCTAAAATTTACCACAATTTGAAAGATTTCTGTCGCATTGGGATTTATCCTCAACATGCCAAAATATGCTTTCAGTTGCTTACGGTTATCAGACAGTCATGTCTGCTAGTGAACCGCCTTTTCAACATTAACAATAAATTGTTTAACAATCGGATGTCTACAATGGGATGATCGACTGTTACTTGGTGACTACACACTAGCGTGTGTCTAGATAAAGAAATTGTTAAATAAAAAAAAATAAATAAAATGCACACGCTGTGCAGCAGTTACATTCGCACCAACCTTGTTGCGATTTGATAATACGTCGATTAACAAAGGCAACGTGTTAGATATGGTTGAATGTGTCACCTGAGTAACGCAATTAACGTAACCACCCCAACGATAAGCAATAATGATAAAAGTTAGTTTTGTTTACGTTTTTTGTTTGATTTATCATGTTTTTTTTCCCTGCTCAGTGTTATCTTGTTCATCCGATTATGTATTACGTGACCTGGAGACCTTCCCAACTTGTGTTATTATACAGAGGGGAAACAAGAAACTAGATTGGTCGTAAGAAACTTGTGAGGTCAACTAGTCGAGTTTAAAGAACGGAAGAGAGAAGACGAGCAGGTAAGGCAAACTGTAAAGTGGGACGAAACCGTGAGTTTAAAAAGACAAATTGCACTTTCGATTTCCTGGAGGGACGAAACGAGCGTATACTCGGGAGATTTTCGGTTACATTGTTAAAACGTATGTCTTAAAATAAATACGTTATTGTGTAGACAATGACAGAATAAAGTTTAATTAAAATCCTATCCCTTGCTCTGCCGTGTAAAAGTCATAATACAAACAAAAACGTCAAGTGTGCCGTAAAAAAAAGGGGTTATATATGATTGAAGTTTCACTTCACTTGTTAAAATGCACACGGATATAAAAATGATGATTTTTAATTGAAATAACCAAATGAAATGAGAAAATTGCATCTGTTTAAGTGCTGTTGTGCATTACGAATCATATATTTAAAACGTAAAGCACAACAGCACTTAAACAAATTGCAAACAAATGCAATTTTCTCAATTGTACATTTGATTATTTCAATTAAAAATCATCATTTTTTATCCGTGTACATTTTAACAAGTAAAGTGAAACTTCAATCACATAACCCCTTTTTTTACGGCACACTTGACGTTTTTGTTTGTAATCCGTGTATCTTTTTTACAGTTATGGCGTCGCGTTACTAAGGTTTATGCATGCAGTCGATTGTTGCTGGCCACTTTGAAACAATTCAACTCAGCTCTGAAAGCATGCATCTAGTAAATAAATACACCATTCTATCGTTTCTAGCTGCCAATTTCGAGGACTCGGCCTTGAAATTAACAACGTAGCTTATAGTTTGGTTTAAATCTATATGCTTTTAGCTGAAACACAGATTCTTTCAAAGGGTTTCATTTTACCCTTCAACAATCAACCTTTTAGCAAACACATAACACGTGCACGAAGAATGGATCTGGAGTTTGCTGAGTGGCATTGTTTCCTAATTACAATGGTTAAAACAATGTAAAACAATCAAAACGATCGTTCAGGGACCCGTAACTCCGGAATGGATGGACCAATCGAAAAAGTGGTCTCTGTGAGAATGAAGCCCAGGGAAATTTCTGGCTCAGATCATGTTTCTAGATTTTAGGTAGGTGCAGTCGTTTTTTTCTGAAACCGTGTCAGCCAAGAACAAGACCAACCACAACAACAACAAGTGAACAGTTAGAAAGAATCTGCTTACTGTTTAGACCAACAACTCAAAGATTAGTATTTTTTTTCCCCACATCTAAACGCTTTTTTTTTTAATATAATGTTTTTGGTAATGTTTGAGAATATTTCTGATGTTGTTTCTGATATTTTGATTTATTTATTTATTTGTAAAGCATAAATGGCGGACGAGGTTATAGACATATCAAGGACCGTCAACTTGCGCTAACGAATACAAATGTGCAGTTGACGAATTCTGAATACGTTCCGCAAGGCGAAAGAAAAATTAAAGCATGTTTGACCATGTAAAAGATGTGTGCATACAAAATCTAAAAAAAAAAAAGATAAATTTTCTTTCATCTATAGTTTGTTCAGAACGGGGCTTATTTTTAAAAAATATGGAAAAAAATAGGGAAATTAATAAATTTAGTTGTGTGAATAAGTGGAAAAATTATAATTTTTAACTGTGGAAAAGTAGGTGAAGCCACTACAACGCTTTGGTGAGCAAGGAGGTCTGCAGTCTTGATGCTTAAATGTATTTGTGTGCCTCGAAATATTTTTGGCCCTCTCTGTTGGACTCTTTGGCTTTGAGATGGAATACATTTTTCCCATTTTAAACTTCGAGACGCGTTAAGAATCCAATTCCTTCTACATTAAACGATAACGTAGTAAATGTTAACAAACGTAGTGAGCCAGTTTGTAAATGCAGCCCGTTTGTGACTAGTGAGTTTGTACCAAATATCAGCGTTGATAATCCACTTGATGTGTCAGTACGGTTATTTTGACAAAGCTACGGGCATCGCCAATCAAATGTTGGCCATGGAGACTTAAGTTGTGAGAATAACGAGTCCAACATGCATTCTGAGTGGCGATTGGTTCAGGGCGGTGTGACGTATGAAATATTGAGCTGAGGAGTTAGGCGACTGGTGGTTGAGAAAACGGCAAATAATGGTGACTGAATTTTTCACCGGAATATGTGTACACAGGTGCGAATTTAACCGGCTGGGATTTTCCGGCAGCGAGTTTCATGGGACCTCAAAAACGTAAGCCTCCCTCTTTCCCCCCCCCCCCGCCAATTTCCTCCGCCTACCCCCTGGCGATAAATAATGACCGGTCCCTAAATTTCATGCTTTAATTTGCATTAAATTTAGCACTTCGTAAGCTAGAAATTAACGACTAGTCAGTGGTTGAACGCGCTTCAAACCGGAAAAGAACCATTTCTGGACGTGCCCGGCACATTTATCGGTTGTATTGCACCTCGCAGCTGGAAATATATCCAGTGAAAAGTAAGTAATCACATCACATATTATATTGCCTTCATCACTTAGCGATAACAAAACGTTGTTTATTTCAAGAAAAAGGAGTTCAAAAATTCGAATATGCCGATGGTTGTGACCGGACTTGTCGAAAAGATGTAAGCGGAGCAAACTTTGTCAGATAAGAAATGGAAAAACTGGCACGGATCCCACTTTCTTTTTTGTACTGGCGGAATTTAGACGGACATTTTTACGAGTTCCTTTCAAATGTTTTTATCTCTTATAATATTACGACTTGATTCTTTGAAAATTACGAGATGAGTTAATTTCAAGCTTTTCCAATGTTATGATTAGCAATTTGGCAGAATTCCAATCATATCATGGCTTGGAAAAGAGCCGAAGTTCCACACTTTTCTAGCTATGGTGTGTTCCACGATTAGAACGCAGTTAATCACAAACACGCAAAAAGCAGTATGCATCCGCTGAAAGAAATAGTCCCCCGTTTTTAATATCATTACGAGGATGAGAGTCGTTAATGCAGACATTGGGATTATCATAGGGGCGCATTTAGATCTTGAAAAAAAACACCGACCTCAAAAAATTATAATTTTCGTAGTTGTGTTAAGATTAGGAATAAACGGCTTGGTTTGGCTTGAGCCAATGAAAACTGGCGACTGTTGCATTGAAACATAGAATGGTAAATTAAACCGCAATTTCGCCGTGGTACGGTTTTCGAAATCAATCAGTATTGTAGCAACACTATGGGGATCAACTGACCAGGAAGACGTAATTGCTTATTGACATAGTAACTTACGGCTGAGCTGTTTAGAAAAAAAAATTAAATACGGATGCAACCCTATTTGCACTGCCTTTGGACTTAAATGTCAAGTTGCCTGAGGGGGTATTAAATCAACGACCTTTGAAACCAAATGCCGAGGTCTTACTGTTGAGCCATACTGGCACGGTTTGTTGTTTAGAAAAAAATAACAATAGAGCTCGTATCCCAATGGAAGTGACAGTTGTGAAGGTACACAAATAAAAAAGGGTTCATAGTTTTCTCGAACGAAACGAACTATAATTTGAATTCCAATTCCAGGGAACAAGAATTGTTTATCCAAACTGGCAATGTGTTTGAAACGTGTTTGTGTGTGTTAGAAATGTATGTGTGGTGTATGTGGTAATTATTGATATACATGTATGTGTGTGCATGGAGGTTGGTATGTCATATTCCTTGTCCCCTGGTATTGGAGTTCAAATTATAGTTAGCTTATTCGAATGAACTCTAATCCGCATTTTTATTCGTGTACCTTTACAAATGTGAATTCCATGGGGATACGAGCTCTGTTTTTTTTTTTTTTTATAATTGGCGAAGCCGCTTTTGTTCATTTAGTTTGTTGGCTTTTTTTTTTGGTTCCTGTTTATTATTATTAGTACTGTCTGGATTTCGCTTTTCACATTCTTCGCCCAATTTTGTTTGTCAAAAAAAAAAAAAAGGCCGTATAAATACGTATTTATGTCCACGTAGCGTCAATGCTTCGTCACATGTCTATTATTTGATGGCAACACAGCGTATGTTTACATTCAGCGTGAGTCGGCTCGATTCATAGATAATTCAGCATTGTTGCAGGCAGTTGTAGTACCACCAGGTAAATTATCCCTCTCATCGTTGTGGAGCATTATTATTCTCCATATGCAACAGTTAAAATCATCGACTATAAAAGAAATTAAAATTATAAAGTTTTATTCCGTGCGAAAGTTGGATGCTTACATCATCAACTGGCAACCCCTCCTCCTCCCCTCCTCCCTTCTCGATGACGTGATAATTGAACGTTCTCTTTTCGTGGAGATCTGCATCACGTCAAGAAGTAATGATGCAATGCCGGATTTCGAAATTGCGTATGCTGGCGTGTTAAACCTCATTTCTACCCTCAAGGAGGGCAAGGCACCTGGTCCAGATGGCATTGTCAGTCGGATGCTTAAGGAGACACAGGCAGTAAGTGCGCGGTATTTATTGCATATCTTTAGGCAGAGTTTGGGAGAGGGTGTTGTGCCGGAGGACTGGAGGATCGCTGCAGTGGTACCACTGCACAAGGGTGGAAAGAAAAATGTTGTGGGAAATTACCGTCCAGTCTCACTAAGATCGATATGCTGCAAAATGTTGGAGCATATTCTTGTCAGCAACCTTGTAGCGCACTTGGAAATCAACGGTCTACTCTCGCAGCGACAGTTCGGCTTCCGTAAGGGATCTTCGTGTGAGCTGATGCTTCTGGACATGATACATAATATTGCTAGTGCACTAGATGAGGGAGTTACCGTTGACCTTGTAGCAGTGGACATGGCTGAAGCTTTTGACTCCGTGCCTCACGATTTGCTTCTTATGAAGCTTCAAGGCTATGGTGCATCAGATGGTATTGTGAACTGGTATCGTGCCTTCCTCCAAGACAGAAGACAGTTTGTTGTTGTAAATGGAAAAAGGTCAACTGAGGCTCCAGTCTTGTCTGGCGTGCCACAGGGTTCCGTTAGTGGTCCTATTCTGTTTTTGATTTACATAAATGACCTGATTGAATCCATTCAGTCTGACAAAGCAGTGTTTGCAGATGATTCCACAGTGTTCAGACGCATTACGGAGGCGGACGACAGAAGACAGCTGCAGTTTGATTTGAATCGAATTGAAGAGTGGTGTAAAAAATGGAGAATGAATCTCAATCCTACCAAGACCAAAGTCTTAGCGGTGTCTAGAAAAAAGACTGTTGTCATTTCCGAGTATATAATCGGAAATGATGCTTTGCAGGTGGTTGATAGACTATCTATTCTGGGAGTTCAAATTAACAATAGGCTAAACTGGAACGACCACGTCTCGAGCCTGTGCACAAAGGCCAACTCTGAAGTTCGCTTCATAAGCCGTGTTTTTTGGGTGGTACAACGACGCGCACTAGAGAGCTCCAGTTTTGCAAAACTACCAAAACTGGAGAAAATCCAGCTTAAAAAAGGAGTTTCCAGAACAAAGCTACTCCATGTTCCACCAGTCGTGCAGTCCTGACACCCGGCGGCAAGTAATCTAACTAGTGACCGTTTTTACTCCTGCGGAAAAACGTAACTAAAAAATAATGCTGTGTTGGTTTTCCCCTAATAAAATGGTGTCACTTGTGCAATGGTGTCACAAGTGCGAATGGTGTCACTTGTGCTGCGAATAGTCCTAGCAGGTATCAATTCGTAAGCTCTAGCGTTTAAATTACCTTGACGCGAGGAACGCAATTTGCTTCTCAGTCCATGGCCGAGTATAGGTAGAAATTGTGCGTCTTGCTTCCCAGCTCCACGCCTGTTCTCGTATATGCCAGAATGTTAATGCCTGATACATGGCCAGATTAAGGGGGTGCTTTTGGGTACTGAAGCACCGAGCCGCAGGCCTAAAAAGAGCCTCATAAGGGTGTCCCGTGGTCACGGGAAAAATAAATGAAGGTACTATTTTAAATTTGAAAAGATCGATGTATACACACTTTTCCTCTCCGTCTTCGTAGCAGTCACAACGCCCCCCCCCCCCTCCCCGGGACTGGGGTTGGGGGCACAATAAAGCACCAGGCATAATTCGGCACTGGCGTGATAGCATTGCTTTGGTGAGTATGTTGGGATGCTAAATTACTGGCCTGGAGCCAGAGAGCGAAATCTGCGAATCCTCTTCCAGACGACTTCTGATATTTGACAAGCTGTAGAATGCAAAGCAAAAGTACAACATGGGTGCTCCCAGTGTATGTATTTATAAACTCTGGTAAAAATGAAATATTTTGACCATTACGTACGATATACAATTACGTACGACATACCACATGCGAACGTTCGTGTTTATATATATTCTGACCACACCGACTTGATGTATTTATTACCCTGGCCCCCATATTCTCAACGCATGTTTTTTAAAATGTGCCTAATATTATTTCAACGTTATATTATTTTTTTTTCAGGTTCGTGTGGCAGTTTCAGCGCACCATGAAGATTCCGAAGTCGTTTTGCATAACAACGGCCGCCATCTTGGTTCTTGTGATTGCTCAGGAAACTGGGGCTCGTATCGTTAAGAACGAAAACGAATTACGAGATGCTCTGAAAAAAGCCAAACCGGGTGACGTCATCGAACTGCAGCCAAAAACCTACACTGGCCTTTTCAAAATTACAACCAAAGGTACGAGGAATGCCCCCATCATTCTAAAAGGTACAAGAGCGGCCATCTTGGACGGTGGTCGGGGTCTTAATTCTGGTTACGTGTTGCATCTAGAAGACGCGGATTTTTGGAAAATCGAAGGATTTACTATCAGAAATGCCCAGAAGGGAATCGTGCTGGATTATTCAGATTATTGCGTGCTTGACAAAATTCACGTCACCACCATTGGAATGGAGGGCGTTCACTTCCGGAAGTACAGCAGCGACAACGTGATACAAAACAGCGAAATTACGGATACGGGCATCACTAGACCCGGATACGGAGAGGGAGTCTACGTCGGATCGAGCAAAAGCAACTGGGATCAGTTGACGGATGGTCAGAAGGATATGTGCGATCGTAACAAGATTCTCAACAACAAGATCGGCCCAAACGTGCGTGGCGAGAATATTGATATTAAGGAAGGTACCCAAGATGGCGTCATTTCCGGTAACACCTTCGATGGCAACGGGCTATCCAACAAACTTTCAGACAAGAGCTGGATCAACCTGAAGGGAAACGGATATTACGTCAGCAAAAATGTTGGCAAAAATACTCTGAAAAACGGATTTGAGGTTAACGAATTACTTCCCGGTTGGGGAGAAGGCAACACTTTTGACGGCAACATCCTGGACGTTACTGGTGCGGAAGGGTACGGCATTTGGCTGAAGAAAGTTGGTGATCATCCGAATGTCGTTTATGACAACAACAAGGTCGTAGGTGCACCGAAGGGACTAACCAATATTAAAGTAACCAAGACGGAGTAATACAAGGAATATCCAAGATGGCGACATTTCCGGTAGCACCTTCGATGGCAATGGATTACCAAACAGCATTCTGTTAGAGCTGAAATAGTCTGAAGGACAAAGGGTGTTGGTAAAACCCCCTTACAAAAGATTTTAGGTTCAAAATTGCTTCCAGCTTGAGGACTTTTGGCGGTAACAACCTTGAACACCACAGATGCAATATTGAATTTGGCTGAAAAAAGTGAGCGATAACCCCAACGTCATGTATGATAATAACAAGGTGCACCGAAGGGACTGACCAATGTCAAAGTTTCGAAGGAGGCGTAGCCCAAGATTAGCATGGAACAATAACTGGAGTATGCAATGGGCTACTTTACGTATAAAGGTAATGGAGTTTCTAAACCGCAAGATGTTTGGTAAATCTTGAAGTTGAGTAATCGACGCACATTTGCCTGGAAAAAGTGGTACTGTTCTAATGTTTTCACTCATTAAAGGTTTAATCTCAACATAAATTCAAATATGAATACAGGTTTCAGTGCTACGGCGTTCACAGGAAGATCTCAATAATGACCACAGGCGATTCATCATGTCTACGAATCAACAAGGGGTGTTGGGGAACAGTCACAAAATGAAATTCTGATTTGCCTAATTAGCTTTAATATCAATAAGGTGAAACACTAGCCGTTGCTTAGCGAATATGGTGACAGCGGCCATCTTGCTGGAAGTAAAAAAAAAAAAAAAGTGTCTAGTAAAGCCATTTATGATAGTGGATTTCTTAGGCCTATTTTTTTCTATCTATTTTTTTCGGATTTATTGGTCCAGCTGCAATTTTTTGTAAAATGGAATCTGTTCTTTTCCCATTGATACAACCCTAACGGGGTTCCCATCAAAATATTAAAATTAATTTTCCCTGAGATTTCCAGGTTTTTCGGAGTAGTCGAGGTCACAATTTCCAAGGTATTTAGGAAATTTAGGAAGGGAAATTTTGCGGACATTTTACCAGTTTTACTATGTATAGGGCTCACATAATGCAAAGGATCAAAAAGCCCCATTTAACGAACTTACAGGTGTCAGGACGGAAATAGAAAGATAACATTCTTAACGCAGTTTTAACACAATACGTTTTTTATGCAGTTAGGCCAACTTATAACCTTTATTTATTTTTTTCCCCTGAGTTTTCCACGATTTTTGCAAAAACTCTTGAGTTTTCCCCGAGTTTCCTTGAGTTTAAATTCCTTAAGTTTTCCAGGTTCTCCAGGTTGGTGGGAACCCTGCCTAATAAACGTTTCACAGCGCAAGGGGTTACACATTTCGCAGTTTTTGCTTGGGCGGTGTCTGGGTGGATTTATTTAATTTACCAAACGAAATTTATTTGCCGAGCTGAACAGTAAAAGTAGTGTTGTTTTGAATAAGGATGAAATTATTACCGTTCCTTCGTTTACAATTAATTACTCTTAGATTCAAGAAACGTGAATGTTGAGATTGGCGTCGCAATGGCGACCGACATAGGCGTGAGCAGCTCATTCCGGATTGACAATGCGGCAGCCACCTCCAGTAGGGGGAAAAACACAAAATGCCCGGTCGCCGTTTAGTCACCAAGCATTAGATAGCGTTTCTCCTAATCTATGTTGCTCTACACACCTATCGCTATTACTCGTAAATATGATCGTATTATTATTTGTTGATTTGTTATGTGCGTGATGCTTATTTAATGAGTACTGTTATAATTTTAATTATCGTTGTTCTGATGGGAATGCATTAAAACAATGGCTAAGAATGGTTTGAAATAACTTTTTTTTAACAGGATGACTATAATGAATGACTAGAATGACTATAATAGAATAAAATAACGTGCTGCGTCTTGGACCGGAATTAAGACATACGCTAGTGTGTTTCCACCAAGACTC
>JAHWFP010001778.1:32175-44706 GCA_023313725.1 Lithobius niger | reverse complement strand
AGTTAAAAAGAATGGCTGAATGTCTCCCTCCCTCGAAGTCCATTTCGTTGTTTGAAACTAGTAGTGAGCGAATGAACAAGGTAGGTGCGATCGCGATGCATAAAGCCCGAAGTGAGATTTTGAGCGATGCAAACTTTGGCGCACCATCCAGTACACATTGCATTAAACCGCTAAAAATTAATTAAGTGGTTCTCAAGAGTGGCACTAAAAAAAAATGACGCGAGCGGGTGGTGTTTTTTTTTTTTTTTACGTTTTATTCGTGATTTTTCAGATGCGGGCGGTGGCTTTTTTTTTTTTTTTACCAAACAAAACAAAATCAGTACCTTACATTTTGTTGTGGAGTACAATATCTATGCTCTAATTCCACGATCAGCGTGTAAAAGTTGCACATTTGATAAAAGTCGTTGTTTAGGTCCAAGTTTTATAGTTTTTGCGTGCCTCTGAACGACCCGTATATTCGTTTCTAGGCGGCGTTCATGTGAATGGAGTAAAGAGCTGATGTCGGCATCGGCTCCAGAAAAATGGTTGAAGAAAGTGCTGATGCGTGATCAGAATTTTTTTTTAGACAATGTGATAAAAAAATTTCATGCACTAAGAAAAATCCCATGCTTGCGCTCATGAGAACCACTTGATTAATTTTTAGCGGCCTTAGATTTCAGCCAGGCTTCTGTGGCGCAGGCAGTTTGATACTGAGGGAATCAGTGTCTGACCAGAGGCTTGCGGTGTAAGTCAGCCAAGTAGGCCTACCTGTTTTTCGATCATTTCGGCAAAATTCGAACGATTTCGAAGTTCGAGTACACAATTTTATTTAAACATTACAGCTTAAGTAGTTTCAAAATTTAACCTAAAAAGTAAAAAGTACGGTTCTATCTTCCCGCTAACTCACGAGGCCACAAAATTGAAATTTTTTTGCAGTCGAAATGAAGAAAAAGAAGACGCACATTTTTATCTTCAATTCTTCCCTTAATTTTCAGTTTATCTTTAAGTTGCGTTGTGAGGTCTTTGTGAGGTTTAGTCTCTTTGTGAGGTCTCGGCATCAACAGCACGACCAAAAGCATTATTTACAGGGCTGAATTCCTTTCTTTACACTGCTTCATAATCGAAGAAATACAGACGCAAACCTATTTATGGTGCCTTTTGGACTTATATGTCAGACTGCCCGAGCAGGGAATCGAATCCACGACCTTTGAAACCAAAGGCCGAGATCCCATCAGATACCATCAGGTCGTCAGTATGGCTCAGCGGTAGAACCTCGGCCTTTAGTTTCAAAGGTCGTGGGTTCGATTCCCCACTTAGACAGTCTGACATATAACTCCAAAAGGCAACGTAAATAGGTTTGCACGTGTATTTATTTCATTCTAGACTTGTTGAGCCGTCGGCTTACCGTCCTGTTTAATTACTTCATAACCGGCTACCAAACAGGCTACCAAAACGGGAAAACAAAACAGCGTCAACTTCAACATTTGGGGAAAAAAATACCAGGATGGAAATAGGTGAAGAGTAAAAATGCTAAAGATGAAGGGAGGGGGATTTAGAAAAGAAGAACGGGAAAAAATTGTGCATCATTGGTGTAACCCTTTAATTGAATTACACATCATGCGTGCTTTGTGTTGTTGTATGGTTTTGTTATTTTTGGATTAAATTCCTTATTGCGTAGTTGATTAATTATCGATTATGTTCTTATATCTGAGAATCAAAACTCCGTAATGGCCTAAACAGTTTTACTGATTTCCGACTTTAAAAAAAAAAGCAAAAAAAACATTCATTTTATTTTCTTGCATCCCACGCGTTAATACCGTTTGGTACATTTAAAATAGGTTTGAGTGAGTGTATCAAAACCGTCTGACACGAGCAAAAACACGAAAATAGTATGTGTTTACAACATTTACACACACTTGACGTAATGTTGCACAACTGCGTCACACACGAAAGGCAACGTTGAAGCAACCGCGCTTAACTCTAAAAATAAGGCGTAGAATAATAATAATAATAATAAATAATAATAATAATAATAATAATAATTAATAATAATAATAATAATTTTATTTTTCAACAGTTACAAAAATGCACCCACACAAACTGTATTATTACAGTTTGTGTGAGTTTAATAACAGTAATTTAGAATAATAGAAACATTAATCACGTCACCATACAACAACTACTCATGTGTAGATTGTAAATTATTAACATAAATACATTTTTTTTTTTTACATTATCATAATTCAATATTTCAATAAACAATTTATACAGCAAATAAACAATAAACAATTTATACAATAAACAATTTATACAATTTCTTTTCATGGTGTTATAAGTCAATATTTTCCCCGTTTAGTTTTATAATCTTAAATTTATATTTTTTTATTTTTCATTAAGAAAGATGAGCTCAATTACACTCTTCTTAAACAGATCTTTATTTATGCAATTTAATAAATCTTTTGGAATTTCATTGAATAAATTTGGTATAAAATACACTCGTCTTCTCTTTCGATAATTATTTTTCCATGCAGGTAGTTTATAACTATTTTTTACAGCTCTTGATTCACCCGATTTACTTATTTTTACCTTAAATTTATTGTCAAAGTAATACTTTGTTAAAATAACTAAATTTTTTATTTGCCTTATTTTCATAATTCTGTTTTCTTTAAAGAGTATTTCCGTTTTTATTTTTTTGTATTTATCCCCGAACAACATCCTAATTAATTTATTTTGAACTTTTTGTAGTCTTTCAAGTAGATAATCTGAAGTCTGTCCATAAATCTCAATGCCATATCTGATCACACTTACGACCCATGCATCAAAAATTATTTTTTCTGTTTCTTATCTAATATTTCTTTTAATCTATAGAGTTTTGAACATAACCTTCTTAATTTATTTACCGTTTCTTTAATATGCATTTTAAACGTCCAGTTTTTGTCAATTTCAATTCCTAAGTATTTCATTGTTAATTTTTTTTCCAATTTAAAGCATTTTTCACTACATGGATAAGTTTGATTTTTAAAATTCAAATTTTTACAATTTCCAAAATGTTTTGTGATCCATGTACAATTTTTTATTTTCATTTTTGGTACTGTAATGTCCATTTGTAATGTCTTTTCTTTACTTATAAACAATTCGTTTGCAATGTAGTAATCATTTATTATATTAAAGTCATGTTGTAAATTATTTATCATTTCATTGTAGTCCCTATTTATAGATACCAGAGCTGTATCATCAGCAAACATGAAAATATTAGTATTTTCTATAATATCAACAATGTCATTTGTATAAATTAAATACAGTAGGGGTCCAAGTACAGATCCTTGTGGAACTCCGTATTTACTTACAATTGGAAAACTATTCTTTTCTTTTAATTGTACAATTGTTTTTCTATCATGTAAGTAGCTTTTTATTATATTGTGTATTTTTCCTCTTAAACCTAAATTATAACATTTTTTTAATAAAATGTTTTTATCAAAAGTATCAAAAGCTTTTTTTAGATCTATTAAGACAATTCCAATATATTTTCCGTCATTTAACCCTGTTGTTATTAGGTCGTTTAATTCTGATAATAAATCGTTAGTTCCCATATTTTTTCTATATCCAAATTGTGATGACGTTAAATTTTTACAGTTATTAAAGAACTTCCATATTTTATTTACAAAAAAATTTTCCAGAATTTTATCAATTATGGACAATAAAGCAATTGGGCGATAATTATTTAGGTCTTGTTTATTTCCCTTTTTATGTATTGGTCTTATAATTTGTATTTTCAACTGCTCTGGCCAAACTTCATGTGTGATCATTGCATTTATTAGCTTACATATTGCTTTTGCAGTATTTTCTTTAGTTTGTTTTATGTGATCAGTTTTTATTTTATCTATTCCCGTCGCATGTGTATTATTTAGATCTGTTATAATATTTATTATTTCCTTCTCTGTTGCTTCTTCTAAATACATAGTCTGTTTCGTACATTTCGTATATTTAATCCTCTTTTTTTGTTATTTCTTTTGAAAAATTTCCTTTTTTATATATGTCATGTTCATCTTTATTTATAGTTCTCAGTTCTATTACTTGGTTCGAAAAGTTTTTGTTAAATTCATTTACAATATAGTCTAAACTTTTATCATTGAAAGTGTTTACAATCTCATCATCAATTTGTTTTTTATCATTCTTCCCAGTTAACTCATCTACTACTTCCCATATCGATTTCTTACTTTTTTGTAATTTATTTATCTTGTGTTGAAAGAATTGTTTTTTGCATTCTTTAATTTTTTTATCAATAAGTTTTTTTTCCCTTCTATATTTTACTAGTAACCATTCATTTTTAGTTCTCAAAGCTTTTAATTCATTCCACATTTTATTCTTTCTATTTATGCAATCTACTAAGTCATCTGTAATCCATTCTTTTCTGCGTTGTTTATTTTTATTTATATATGTTTTCTTTTGTTTTGCAGTATTATTCTGATAAATTTCGTGAAACTTTTTTATAATTTCGTTATAAATTATTTCTGGTTCATCAAAAGCATTTAAAAAATTCCAATTTATTTGATTTAATTCTTTTTCAATTTGATGATTATTCATTCTCGGTAATAATTCTTCTTTAGCTTCATTTTTAAGTATTTTGTTATTTTTATCCTCTTTTTGATGCCATATCCAACTCATTGTCCAATAATGATCCGCAACTTTCTCTGTCAAAACTCCACCTCTTGATTTACCAATTTTACTTTTTACATATATATGATCGATACATGATTTCTGAAGATAATGTTTTCCATTTTTTAAAACAAGCTCTTCTCTAGTTGGTGAGTTTATCTTGCAATTTAATCCTAATTCTGCTAAAATGTTTTCATAGTAATCTATAGCTAGTTGGTCATGATTATCTTCACAGTCTTCACTTTTGTCAAGTATGTCGATATTCATATCACCTATAATAATCTGATGTATACTATTGTCGCCATTTTTGTGTAATATCTCTTTTAAAGATTTTGAAAAAACTTTTTTGTTTGATGTTGGTTTTCTATATATGACCGCAATTTGCATATCTTGGATTTTATTGATTTTATCATGTATTACAATTTCAAGAATGCAATTTTCTTCCTGATCTATTTTATTGTAGGTTAAATCAAAATTTGTTTTTACAAACACCATCAAACCACCACCTCTAGATGTATTTTCTCTAGTAATTACTAATTTATCATATCCCTTCAAATTATAGTAATCAACTTCATCTTAATATGTTCAGTTAATATGATCAGTTCCCAATCAATATTTAAATCCACAATACTTTGTATAAAAGTATCCCAATTCAGTCTTAGAGATCTTATGTTTAAATGTAACAGTTTCACATTTTCATAATTTTTTACATCTTCTGCAATTTAAATTCTCACCTGTTCTTTTTTACTAAAGATCTTATTTACGTAGTTGAAGGTTCTTCACTTGTCACCAAATCGTTTTCGTCATGCACTGTTTTCACTTCTTGTGTATCAGAGTTTTTTCTCATCATTATTTTTCCGTTTTTAAACCAAACGTATTTGTAGTCATTTTCAGCTGCGTAGTTCTTTGTCATCCAAAAAAGTCGTTTTGTGTTCGGTGTCATATTCTCATTTAAATAAATACGTTTTCTGTTCCCATTCCTATATACATTGTCATTCGTTACAATTCTTTTCTTCTGTTCTAACCATCTGTTTCTGCTTTCTCTATTTTTAAATTGAATTATCACAGTACTTGGTTTTTCTTTGTTTCTATTAGGTATTCTGTGAGCTATTTCAATTTCACTGGCGTTGTAGGGTATGTTGAAGTTTCTTGCAACATTTTCTATTACTTGTTCAATATTTTCGTGTTCTAGCCAGTCAAGCTGACCGATTTCCAAGTTTCTGTTTCTTTCGTATTGTTCTTTGTCAGCTATACTTCTTTGCATTTCTCCCATTTTTTTTTCTATTGCACTATATCTTACATCTTTATTTGCAAGGTCTTGTAATTTTATTTCGATTTCATGAATCCTGTTTTTCAAATCCAGGTTTTCCTTTTTTAGATCTTTTTGTTCTTCACTCAAAAATTCGATCGTTTTCTTAAAGTCTTCCAGCTCCATACTTTGTTTATCAATTTTCGTGATAAGCAGGTCAATTTTTCTTTCCATTCTTTTCCTGTATTCCCTCTTTTGCTGTTCTGTCTCTTCATTATTTTCTTCATCTTCTTCCTTGTCTGATGGTATTTTGTCATCTTCCTTTTTTTCATTTTCATCTGTATTTTCGTTTGATTCTGAAAATGTTCTTGCCTGTCTACATTTTTGTTTACATTTCCACTGGGCTTTCTTCTCATCATTCATGGCTTTCCATGTGTTCTCCTTTTAGGCCTGCAATAATAATAATAATAATAATAATAATAATTTTTTATTGCATGAAACATACTCGAAGTTTGAATTAACACACTTGTATGAGCAGCAATAAATGTACAAGTTTTATACATGACAATTACATTATACATATATGAAATAAGAAACAATTACAATTAAAACTAATACATTTTAATAACACAATAAGTCGACGAGTACCTTTAATAATCTTTAAAATTAATTTTGTAATTTATATTTTTTAACTAATTCAGTCTTAATATTTCGTTTTAATTCAGCTTTGGACTGATATTCTAACATATTCTTATTTAATTTATTATATATATTCGGTATGTAATAATTCTTATTTCTTGTTCCATATGTATTGTTCCATTGTGGTAATTTAATAATTTAATAATAATAATAATAATAATAAGCAAATTTTGACGGCCCAGGAAAAAGGTCAACACGGAGACGGAAGGGAGACCGCTACCACCGCCCCTGAAGAATTAAAACCGAACACGGAAACCACGAAAAATGGAGATAACAAAAGGAAGTTAATACGCACGTTGGAGGTAATAGGTGAGATCACATCTCAGTAACGCCCTACGGAATGCTGCCAGTGAAGAAGCGGTGATCACCGACTCTGGCAGTGAATTCCAACACTTGACCACATGCAGGGCGAAGAAGTGTTTCCGACACTCAAGCCTGGAGCCAAGCACACGCAATTTAAAGGAATTTCCACGCGTCAAAGAAGGGCAACCAGGGCAAGAAGGGTAACCAGATCGAAAAAGGGTAAGTCCAAAGGGAGAAGGTAGTGGAGTATCTTGTAAGTAAGCAAGAGGTCGGCACATAGACGACGCAATTCCGGAGATTCCAAGCCGGAAAGTCGTAACTTCTCCCCGAAAGGCAGTCCACGTAGCTCCGGTATAGTGCAAGTAAAATGTTGTTGCACAGACTCAATCTGGTCAATGTCGTGAAGAAGATGAGGGGACCACACCGAGAAATCTAACGTACTCGAGAAATCTAACATAGATCTTGAAAGCCCAGACGCATGTGGAAGTGCTTGATTTAGCAAAACAGCGGTTCACAATAAAAAGGTGCCGGAAGGCCTGTGCAGCAATACATCTACAAGGGGTCGTGGATTTAAGATCAGAGGTGATCCACACCCCGAGATCCTTGACAGTGGCAACAGCTCACAATGCCGAGCCACTAAGGGTATTTGATGAGAAAGGAGTGGGTTTCCCTATGTGGAACGAGTGGCATTTATCGAATGAGAGAGGGAGTTCCCAACGGGAGGACCAGCAATTCACTTCCTCAATCAAATTTGAGAGCCGCCGATTATCCTCGCTGTCCAGAACCTCAGTTCCCACCTTTACGTCATCAGCAAACTTTACCGTGAGGGTGTTAGTACAAAGTGGTGCTTCGAAAAGGTCGCCAATGTAGAGCACGAAAAGGAGAGGCCCCAAGACAGATCCCTGGGGAAGTCCACAAAAGATATGCCTGGAGTCCGAGAGGGTGTTTTCAATAATAACCCGTTGAACCCGACCAGCAAGAAAAGCTCTCAGCCAACGTAGTAGAACTCCATCAAACCCAAGGTGTTCCAGTTTGACAAAAAGCTTGGGATGGACCACAAATTCAAAGCCCACTTGAAGTCAAAGTAGACCGCATCGGAGGGCACACCTAGGTCGGAGGCAGTTGTCCAGTGATCCAGGGTCAGCAAGAGTTACAGAGTTGTAGAGCGGTTTGGGAGAAAACCGATCTGGTTGAATGCAGGTGAAATGTTTTAAAATAAATCGAATAACGTAGTCATAAATTATTATTAATAACGACATATAGACTGACAGACAGATTGACACCAGCATGGGATGAAGCTCCTTTATGTTGTCGCAACACTAAAAGGAAAAGGGAATAGATGAGTGTGCAAACAATGATAGCCTCTCCTCTCCCTCCCCAGTCTAAACTAAGCATGATATGGGGGAAATGAAAGTATCGATAGGTAGCCCATTTTATTATGGGTTTACAGTAACAAGCTCAATAGTCAGTGTTCACTCCATTGGCGTCACGAACAGATTGAAGACGAGCAGGGTAGGAAGACAAAAGTGACTCAAAAAGCTCCATGTTAAAGTCTATTTCCCGAAGCACAGCATCGATGTGCTACTCCATCCTGGTACGACTAAATCTATAGTTGCTAGAGATTGATACAACATCCTTTTTTTCAACATTGTCCTTCAAGATGGATCCAAAATTTTCGCAGACATTCAGATCTGGAGAATTAGGGCTATTTTTCACTATTAAAGAAACGTGGAGCTTTTTGGGTCACTTCTGTCTTCCTACCCTGCTAGTCTTCAATCTGTTTGTAACGCCAATGGAGTGCACACTGGATATGGAGCTTGTAAGTGTAAACCCACAATAAAATGTGCTACCTATTGATGCTTTCATTTATTTCCCATTATGCTTAGTTTATTCTGGGGGGGAGGGGGGGGGGCTATCATCGTTTGGCACCCTGTACATCGGACAGTAAAACAAATTCATAGATTAATTTTCATAGAATGCGACTAAGGACCGAACCGAACATCAAGCTTAGTGATCCTCGGTTTGAAATAAGCTTGTATGTGTTCGGTTCAGTCCTTATTTTATTTTTTTCGGTGTTATTTTATTTGTTTAGTGAATTGCCTCATACCCTTGCATGAAGACGACCTGTTTGACAAATCCATGAAAGCATGGTGAAAAAAAAAATTATGTTTGTTAAATTTGTTTTCCTTCTAATTGCAGGTATCCGCCACGAGATTGGTCAAGATGTTGATTACCACATTTCTGCTGGTTATTGGAACGTTCTTATTACCTGGAAGCCAAGCCTGCAATC
This sequence comes from Lithobius niger, assembly GCA_023313725.1. Classification (NCBI taxonomy): domain Eukaryota; kingdom Metazoa; phylum Arthropoda; class Chilopoda; order Lithobiomorpha; family Lithobiidae; genus Lithobius; species Lithobius niger. Next base: position 35,530 of record JAHWFP010001778.1, on the reverse strand, counting down.
CCGCTCCCTTAGTTCGGCAGACTCCACTTATGGCTTACCAGTCAGGCAGTAAGTTAACACTCACTGTTATCCATTGATTTAATGGAAGTGGTATTAGACTATTTCTTCTAAGATAACGTGGGACGGGCGCCAGCATGGTGGCAATGTGACCTATACACTTACATAGATTTCCAAAAGGGTTTGTTGAGTGAAATGAGCGTTCGACACGTCTGACGGCACGCTCAAAATTCAGCCATCTTATGGGAAGAACGAGCAGATGTGCCCTCAAGATGACGATGAAGCAATAAAATCCAACAAGGTGCACATGTACAACACTAAAAATGCGACGTTTCGGGTCAGACTACTGTAGTGACTCATCCTGCCTCAGCTCATGCCAACGTCAATATTGGACGACCTGATGCCGGGACTGATGACCCAGCATCTTGATTCCCTTGAGCTAAGCCTGGATGACGATCTTAAGTGTGCCCTGCCTCTATTATTAAAACTCACTCACTGTATTGTTGTGTATTCTGTAATCAAATCAATTGTTAAGCATGTGCATTGCCTTGCTAACGTATTGTTAATTTAGGTAATATAATAATAATTTTACGTTCCATGCCCCCATTCGATCCCAAATCTTCCGTAAGTAATCTTTGGCTTATGAATTAGAAATTTGTTGTCTTTCCTCCCCAATTTCCCCAGTCCTCCACACTTAAGCCATCATGTCCCTGTTATTCATTGTATATTTAGCCATCACATTAACATTTATTAAGAACTTGTTTGGTTAAGTCGTGGCAGGCGAAGCTATGTGGAAAATCCGGCATTGAGACATCAAATATTGAACCCACCAAATGTCTTCTTAATTATTGAATTTCGTACATTGAACCATCCCCACACTTTAGTATTATCACGTTAGGGTTGCCCACTCCCCCAAACCTCTACACTACGCCCCGTTATCAAGCCAAAAATTATTTTAGCCAAAGGAGCTAAAGTCAATACATTAAAAAATTCAATTTGGGTGTAACCCACAAATTAACAACAAAAGTACAAGTAAAAACAATATAAAACGATAAAAACGAACGTAAGTCCGGGCTGTACCTAACAATAGGGACCCGGACAAACTCCCTGCGAATCAGGTCGTAAGTGTTGGGACTGGTTTCCGCATGCCATTGTATATAGGAGAAGGCCCCCTAGTGGGAAAAATTTGAAATTCCTAGTTTATGGAAGATGGGGATATATTCCGAAAATTGCCTATATACTAGCAAAAGATGATTGTGGACTGGTAGGTTTTTGCAGCATGAAGATTTCTCTTAGTTGAGTGATTTTTCAGGATTTATGTATACAACTGTATCAGTAGCAGATTGATGTGCTCTACTATATCAACAAGCAACTGCACCGACTATACCTTTCGTCGCAACTGGTCTTCTGTATATTTCCGCCATTTTCAGGCGGCTTCCACTTCATACTTCCGGGTTTTTTTTTTAATTCTTATTAACTAATTTTTGAACGCTGAATCTAATGGTGAAAACCGTTTTTCTCTGGTACCGTTCCATAGATGATGGGTTCACTTGTTAGCCACTTCCGGTCACATTCGGACCACCTCCAACGAAATTTTGAGGCGTATAGGGCAGTGACACAACGTTGTATTATTGTTTAAAACTCTATGCTGGAGCCAGTAACTGGGATAGCTGCAAGGGTCACTGGAGGGGGAAAAGAATGGCGTCTTACTGAAGACAAAGCTGTTAAAGAGTGGATTTCTTAGGCCTACAATGCGCGATTTTTGTCGATTTGTTGGCAGTTGCTGACATTTTTAAGCAAGTGGAATCTGTATTTTCCGATTACAACCTCGCAGCATAAGGGATTGGAGAAAACAACGTTTTTTTTTTAAGCCTATGAAATCCGCTCTCAATGCACTGCATTGACTAGAAGTGCCGTTGTTTAACCCTCCATTTTAATCTAGTGCCCCTTGCAGCTATCTCTCTTGTAGCCAATATGACGTCACATGACGCTGCTCTATTGTCAGATTCTGCCCTGACTTAGGTTCATTTTATCGTGTTATGATGTTTTACTTGTGCTTTTGTTGTTGATTTGTGGGTTACACCCAAAGTGTATTTTTTAATGTATTGACTTTAGCTCCTCTGGCTAAAATAATTTTTGCTTGATAACGGGTTGTTGTCTGACCTGAAACGTCGCATTTTTTATGTTGTTGCATGTGCACCTTGTTGGCGTTTATTTCTTTATCACTCATCTGGTTCTTTTTTTTTCCCTCTTTGTATGTATGTGCCCTCAAGATCACGGCATTTCTGCTCTTGGAACGCTCTTTTGAGTTTGCCGAGTTTCGATGGTAGATTTAGAACGTATTGATGACTGACATAGCAAACAATAGCAAAAGTAACCCGTATTTTCAATATTTCCTTCGCATTCTTCGGTTTTACAGCGTAGGCTATTCTCAAGAAGACTGCATGAAAAAATTTGAAGATTCGTTGAAGAAAGTATAGGTATTAATTGTGTACACATTCAATAGGGAATAAAGTCTAGGCAGGATGAACAGGGGGAAAAGTGTATACAGGGTGAATAATGAATAAAGTGAATATGCAGCTTGGGAATAAGGAATAAAGTCTACACGGGACAATAGGGAAAAACTGTATTTAAGGTGAATAACAAGGTGAGTATGGAATAAGGTGTGTACAGGGGAATAGGGAATAATAAGTATGCAGGGTGAATAACAAGGTGAATAGGGAATAAAGTGTGTACAGGATTCCATAGTTTAGATGATAGTTTGTGGAGAGATTAGGTTGAGGATGTACTGTATACAAGGGCTCGGGGACATGTTAGAATGGTTGACGTTAAAGATAATGATGTCAGTGGCTTCTGAACTATATATAGATATGCTTTCTAGAATATCGGTGTAAATAAGGCAGTTGTAGAGACCGCAAACCAATGCCAATGCAAAAAAAAATTAGAATGATATAGTGAACACGGTCAGTGGATGTACAAGCGATCATTGTTAGCGAGAAAAACTAGAGTTCAGTACACAGAAGGTATGCAAGCTAGTAGTAACTCATACGTTTTCATGTACTACAGTGTATAGTTTTTAGTGGTAATTTTGATTGTCAGTAAATTTTACGAATTTGCTCATAATTGTTTATGATTTCTTTTTGCATTGTTATTGGTTTACAGTTCTCTGTCTACAGGGGGGAGTAGGGAATAAAATGTATTTAGGGTTTTTTACAGGGTGATCCAAAATTCCCAGAACACCATCAAAACTTTTTAAGAGGTTGAAAGAAATAGTGAAACTCTGGCAAAGTAAGTTTGATTAAAGGATCTACCTTTTCATACAACTGGCATTACGCCTGCTCCCCTTGGGGGGGGGGGG
>JAHWFP010001778.1:0-23321 GCA_023313725.1 Lithobius niger | reverse complement strand
AAGCAAGATACAGCACAAAAAAGTGACTTCGAATACATTTTTTTCCAACATCGTATTCAATATTTTGAATGGACCAGCCATTGTTTTTTTTTCTCACTACATATTAAATACCTAAAACTTGGCCTGAAAACTGGCCTACAAATTGTTAAAAACGCTCCGAACACGAGTTTGAGTGGCACAGATTGTCACTCGCCTCAAAGTCGTCGCATCATTAAAATAATTTAAGGATGAAAGGTATTTCGGTGAAGCAATGATGGAATTTGTAACAATGTAACAAACAGGTGACATATAGTTATTATAAAAAATTATACACCTATTTAGTAATTTTTAACAATAAATTGAAAACAGCACCGTTTAGATTATTTTCTGTTAAGGCAAGACCAGATTTCGGAATTTGTCGATGGGTGGCTAGTGGGGTAATAAAGTAGTTATACGAATGTGCATATAATCCAGCATAACTCCAGTGTTACCATGTTGTAGTTCTCCCCCCCCCCCACGCCCTTATTTTTGGAAGATGAAATTTGACCAGGCGGTATAGGACCGGCATTTATTTTTAGAAATTTTATCTGCCCTTGGTGAGAACGCAACGACTACAAAAATTAGGAAATACGACCATCTTAAAAGATACCGTAATACTACAAAACGTTAAACTGTGTATCAAAATTTAGTTTTCATTAGCTGCTCAACGATATCATTTCAAATAAAAATGGTTTATGTTGCAGCCGGCTATTGTTTAACTGTGATAAACACCTGTTTTAAAACAAAACCCGGGAGCAGCACCCAGCGTTAAACAGTGATTGGGCGTTGATGTTTTCCGATGAAATGTTACCCGGCGCTTCTTAGAGACCGGCGACAAATAGGGACCCGGAGAACAATTACAGGAAATACAGTACGTAGTAAAGATGAAGTGTTAATGAAATGAGTCAAACAATCGTCAGTAACGATATCTTATGAAAACACAGAACATTAATTTGAGAATTCAGGAAACGTTTGCTGACTGGCACTAAACCAAATACTTTTAGTTTTACAGCTTGTTTGTTAATCAGTAGTACATTCACTCAACCGGGGGGGGGGGGGGGGAAATGAAGCGAGGAATCCCGATAACGCAGCTGATAAAGTGTCCAAGTAAAACACGAAGGGCTGTTTAAAACCTGAAGCATTCACTGTAACTCTCGACATACACGATTTTTTTAAATCTTAGGGGATTTTCAGAAAGGAGAATAGGCTTTTTACTAATTGCTGAAACAAGTGAAAACTCATATCCAACTGTAGCTGTTTTCGCAACGTCATTCGAATTTTGATTTTAGAACTTTAAAATTTAATTCATAGCCTCATGTATTGTTTTTTTTTTTAAATGTAGGTTTCTGCCTATATTTTTCTCGCAGCCCAAATTTTAGGCCTTCTGAAGTTGTGCGAATTTAAATAAACAAAACACCGCGACGTAGCGTCGGAGGACGCTCAGAGGTTAGAGCAGTTGACATGTTACCCAAAGATGGTTACGTTTTTTTATTATTATTATTTATCTTCTTACACGTACTGCTTTTATTTCTATTTAATGTGCGAATTTCTCAATTAATGTCCTAACATAGGATAAGCACGTTAGCAGTTGTAGACATTCAGCAAATAATAACTTAAACATTACACAAATTTGAAACGACGTATGCTGTTTTATCGCAGTCGGAAACACTTTAAAAAAAAACCTTTTAAAGTCTTCCCAATCTCCTGGATTTATTTGGGTTTAGTTTTGGTATTAGCTCAAGAAACCTATACATACTAAAATAATAAATCTAGAGTGGGTTTCGTTGGTGTTGTCTAGTCAAATAAAATAATAAATATGTGCAATTAGATCGCAGTCAAGATAAAAAAAAAAAAAAAGGGTGTGTGGGCGATGGTGTTTTGTTCTCTTGCTTTTTCGTCATCATGGATTCTGCCTAAAGAATGGAACCTGAGGAAGAGGTTGCTTTACACCTGGTGACCTGGAAAATAAAATTAAAATAATTCAATACGTACTCCATGTGGGGGATCTTGTAAAAAATAAAAATCAAGTCAACCAAGCTCTAAAACTCAAGCTAAAATTAAAAAAAAAAAAAGGTGCAAGTTTTCGGCTGCCTTGCTTGTTCACAAATCCGTCACTACGGATCCCAGCCGTTTACCGGATCACGGTTTTGACTTGAGAAGTTTTGGCAGGACATGTATTTGGGTGCGGTTGCTGATGTTATGCGTTCGGCCAAAGGAAGTGCGGTAGCACTAGCAAGGCACGTAATTTGGAAAAAAAATGACTATGTCTTGCTATTATTTTCGGCTGAGATCTGTTTTGACGCTTGGGATCTGGAATGTCCTTGTAAAAAAAGTTATATGCCAACCGTACACAAGCACTTTACACTTTTCCTTCTCTCTACCCTATTTCATTTGTTGGGGTATTCCTGGTAAGAAAACACACAAGGCTTGTGTGGTAGCAACAAGGCCATCTAATATTAAAGCTGCGAAGTGAGGGACGCAGCTCCAATCTCAGCTGGCCTTGGGAAACTCCCAAGTTCAAATATGATCGTATGGATGAGTGGTAGGGCTTTGGCCTTTGACCACAAAGGTCGAAGGTTCAGTTCACCCACTCAGATAGCCAGAGATTACAGTCCAAAAGGCAACGGAAATAGGTCAGCCTCTGCACTCATCTGTTCCTAAGTGTTTATGTATTTATTTTTTTGACGTTGATTGAAATTATTCTTTTTGTAATAAAATAAAGCACTTGTTGTTTACCGCTGTTTGTGTATGTTTGTGCACAGTGATGTTACACACGGTTGTTTTATTGTGTACGCGGCCCATCTTGAGTCCTGTAGGTATTTTATGAGCGGCCACGTCTTCCTGGAGGGAGTGGCTTTAATCGACAGCCGCTATTGTTTTTGTATCCATCGTGGATATCAACAAGGCACTCTGCTACCAAAAACATACAATTGATTATCTGTGTCGTTCGGGGGCGAACTCAAGATAGGCCGTGTACACTATAGTTATTGTTTTCAATATTTTGTATTGCATTCGTTGGGCATTAAAAACCCCGTTTTCGAAGTTAAAATTTGATTACAGTGGCGGAGACGAGGCCGATTATAAATAGCTTTGTACAACCTTATAGCCTCGTGAAACTGTGGGCCACGGTGGCCTGGTGGTTAGCATGACCGTCTCACGTGCCAGAGGTCCTGGGTTCGAGTCCGGCCTCACTCACCCCTGGCATTTTCGGGAAGAGAAGGGCCCTGTGATGTCTTGTGCTCATGTCGATTGAGGCATGTAAAAGAACCAGGGAATTTCCGATGGGCTTTCTGGTGCCGTGGCTACGGCTGGGAGCGCGTCCTTGCGAAACTAAAATGCTCATTCAGCTTAGCACACCAACAATAATCAACACTCATCACGTTCTTAAATTCACCGTACAGCTCAGCGCTGTCGCCGTAGCTCATGAAAGTTGTTCTTAAACGTGCGATTAATTTTCCAATCCCTCAGCGTGATGTCACTACTGAAGGATCAGGCACTGATCCGTCCGATCACTTTAGGAAAGTGCACACTATCTACAATTTTCGTGAATTTGATAAACCGAATATGAAGGCTTGCAATGATAGGTCCTGGCTGCAGCATTTTTGGATACATGGAGGTCGTCTTCCTGGAGGGGGTGGCTTTAACTGACGGCCGCCATTGTTTTTTGTAACGACTTTGGATATCAACAAGGCACTCTGCGACTAAACACGTACAATCGATTATTTGTGTTCATTCTGGGGCGAACTCAAGATGGGCTGCAGACACTATAGTCTGTTCCACATTATGTCTGCAGGAAACTGACTAAATGACTTCACGTTTTCTTGCACTATAAGTGCAAAACGTGTTGATATCACACTTGTAGACTCTCCACAGTTACTGTTATAGTCTACGAGTGCGATATTTACATGATTTTGCAGTCGTTACTGGAAGAAAACGTGGCATCATCCAGTCAGTTTTCTGAAAACGTAATGTGGAACAGACTATATAATACCCCGTTTTTAAATATGGATCATTGCTGGTGTGCTTCGTGGTGGAATAAGACTTTTTATTTCCTTGAAACTGATTATAATGAGAACTTTTTGTTTCTATTCTTCGAGTTAGTGAAGCTTTAAATCAAATATGAGGATAATGTTTACCTTAAAGCAACACAACAATAGAGTCCGTTGACAGGGCAGCAGAGTTGGTTTCCTGGACACTGGCTGTTGTCGAAACACTGAGAGCACCTGCCCATTACCGCTGTTGGGCACAGACCACCAGGAGGGACTAGTAAATAAAAAAAACAACAGGACTTTTAGAATTGCACCAAGAATTTCAAGATCCTTATTTCAGCATTGGTATTAAGTCTTTTTCTTACTGCAAAAATATACATATATATATATATATATATTAAAAAAGCCAGGATGTGCTACAAGGAAAAAATAAATAAAATGCCACATACCGGTGCTTAAAATGGAATTATCACCGATTGAAAAGCAAACGAAAATACCATGGCGCCATCTAGTGGCAGTGATATTGTTAACGTTTACAGCCTGCTCCCAGGAGCACAAGGGTATGCCAAATTTTCCATCAGGTTGTGGCTTGCTTGTTTGTCATAAAAGAAATGCCGTTCTGCATTCCTTTGCTTGGTGCAAGCAGGTGCAAGATAGTGCTAGATATTGCCTACTTTCAATCGTTGATAGTGCCACTTTAAAGAGGGAGAATCACCGATAGAAAGTCTGCAGAATCTGGGAACATGGAGCATGTAGTACCTACTATCTAGCACTTGTTTGCATCAAGAAAGCGAAGGAATGTGCAATGACATTTCTTTTGACGAAACAAACAAGCCAAGAGCCTCCTTAATTTGTGAGGGGAAATTTGCTTCGTCCGCGTGCACCTGGGAGCAAGCTGTAAAGGTTAACAATATCACTGCCACTGGATGGCGCCAAGGCATTTTCGTACGGTTTTCAATCGGTGGTAGTGCTACTTTAAAGATGGTTGTTCACTAACGGAAAACCAGTAGATCTAATGTTGCACCGTCTAGCATCTGAAAATTTCAAAAAAGCCTTAAAGTGACCGACGAATTTACACAAAACGCAATGTTTTGGCCCTTTGATCGGAAGCTTATCAAGCAAACAGTAAATCAGAAAGTAAAGCTTTCCACTGTGTGCGATTGTTTGCTTGATATCGGGTCCGATTAAGGAACCGAAACGAGCGTTTTGTGTAAATTTATTGTGAATTTTACGGCTTTTTCAATATTTATACTTCAACGAAACTGCCTTCTATTTCTGTGACATCGTTACAGCTTGCAGCAAGCCAAGGAATGTGCGAGGCACATTTTTTTTTATCAAAGAAACATATATGAGCTACGTCTACGTAAATTATTATGTGAAAATCTGTTATATATATCCTCAAGCACATGAAAGCAAGATGTAAAGGTTGACGATTTAACGGGCAATAGAGGGAGCACTAGGTTCTTAAGATTTTCAGCTGCTGAACATCCACCTTTAAAGATCACCGTTCTCGAACAATTTTGATCACCGAGTCCAGTTTCCAGCACTGAGTCTATTTTACTTTGATAGGCTGAAAACATAGCCTTCCAACGTAAAGCAGAAGACTTGTTGCCCCTATACCAAAAGAGTGTTTGTTTGTTGGCGGAAATGAAACCAAGAACACAACCTTTAGATCAAAGCTACCATTCTTCAAATCGGTTATCAATGCAGGGCTGATAAGAAGTCGTTATTATTGTTTCAAAGGTCGTTAACATGCATGGAATGATTGACATTCAAAAGGCCATTCAAGATCAAGGCCACAGAAACTTCTGAGCCACACATTCTAGAATACCAGTGTAAATTAGAAAGCTCGAAATAACCTTTATTTAAAAAAACAAAACAATAAATACATAATATTTACATGAAATATTTATGTAAATAGTTACAGGGTGTCCCAAAAGTCCCAGCATGCCCTCACAACATTTTAAGGAGTTGAAAGAAAATAATGAAACTCTGGCAAAGTAAGTTTGGTTAAAGGATCTGCCTTTTCGTACAACCGGCACCGGCATTACGCCTGCTCCCCTTGGGGGGGGGGGGGGGCAGCTAGGGCCCCAACACTCAGAAATTTTCAATGGAATGGGGGGGAAGGAAAAACTTATTTGAAAGGTCTTCGTTAAATTGCCGAGTAAAGTGCCGCAGTTAAAGTGAAAATTTAACCACTAGCTTGCATACCTTCTGTATATACTGAACTCGCTAACAATGATCGCTTGTACATCCACTGCCCGTGTTCAATATATCATTCTAATTTTTTTTTTTGCACTGGCATTGGTGTGTGGTTTCTACAACTTCCTGACTTACACCAACAATTTATAGGGTTGGGGAGGAGAATTTATGACCGAGACCCATACTGAAACGTCTTGGATACATTTACATTAGTTTTCAGTCTTAGTTTATAGAGGGCGCTACGTGTTTTATGTGTGAATTTCTACTCAGATTTTAGCCTAAAATTAAATAAACTAAACTAAACGAAACTAGCTTTTATTTAATTATTAATTAGCCTAGCTTAGTCGCAATTTAGTTTACTTTAGATTTGGGCTGAAAAATGAGCAAAAATTACCAGATAGAACACGTGGCGCCCTCTGAAAACTCGGACTGAACTAACGGGGACAAATCTAACGTGTTTCAATAGGGACTTTTTAGAGTTACAAATTCTCCTCCCAAACCCAATAAATTCTTGCTTACACCGATATTCTAGAAATAATATATATATAGTTCAGAAGCTACTGACAACATTATCTTCAACGTCAACCATTCTAACATGTCCAAATTGTCCCCGAGCTCTTGTATACAGTACATATCATAATCCTCAACCTAATCTCTCCACAAACTATCTTCTAAACTATGGAACCCTGTACACACTTTATTCCCTATTCACCTTGTCATTCACCCTGCATACATATTGTTCCCTATTCCCCTGTACACACCTTATTCCATACTCATCTTGTTATTCTCCTTAAATACACTTTTTCCCTATTGTCCTGTGTAGACTTTATTCCTTATTCCCTAGTTGCATACTACTTTCACTTTATTCATTATTCACCCCGTATACATTATTCGCTATTCACCCTGTATACACTTTCCCCCTGTTCTTCCTGCATAGACTTTATTCCCTATTGAATATGTACACAATTAATCCCTATACTTTCTTCAACGAATCTTTAAATTTCTCCATGCAGCCTTCTTGAGAGTAGCCTATGCTGTAAAACCGAAGAATGTGAAGGAAATATTGAAAATACGGGTTACTTTTGCTAGTGTTTGCTATGTCAGTCACCAATACCTTCTAAATCTACCATCGGAACTCGGCAAACTCAAGAAAGCGTTCCAAAGAGCAGAAATGCAGTGATCTTGAGGGCACATACATACAAAGAATAAAAAAAGCACCAAATGAGTGAAAAAGAAATAAAAGCCCACAAGGTGCACATGCAACAACATAAAAAATGCGACGTTTCAGGTCAGACAATGATCCGTTAACCATCAAAAATTATTTCAGCCAAAGGAGCTAAAGTCAATACATTAAAAAATACACTTTGGGTGTAACCCACAAATCAACAACAAAAGCACAAGTTAGAACATCGTAAAACGATAAAATGAACCTAAGTCAGGGCAGAACCTGACAATAGGCAACCAGACAAACTCTCAGCGAAGTCTGGGTTCCTGGTAAGACGCCCTGCAGGTTGGTTCGCCACAGGGAATTTGATAAATGGGCCGGCCTCCCTGCAGGGCATCTTACATAGGGACGACGACGCAAATTTTGAATGAAAGATTATCATCCCACAAATGAAATCTTGACGCAACTAACTCTGATGAAAAATAGCAAACTGTGGTAGAGCTAACTATTACACTGAACAAAAACTGGGGAACTTTAGGGTTAAGTTAGGGTTAAGAGGGTTGGTTTAGGTGATGGGGGGGGGGGGGAGAGCCTAACCAAAATTGGGCCTACTAGAGGCCTAACAGCCAAAAATCCCCCTAACTAGGAAACCTAGCAGGTGTCGAAGGAGGAGCAGCCAGTTGGGGCCCCTTTGCTTAAATACCTTTTGGTAACCCCTGACAACTGCGAAATAGCCAGGGTATTATGGGAAATGGAAGCTTCTAGAAGGTTCTAGAGGCAGGAACCGGAAATAAAATTACAAGGCATAGATAATGTCCACCTATGTAAGATTAGCCCGATTAGCTCGGATTAGCCACAGAAGACTAAGATTGGCCATTGGCCCCAGCAATCATGCAAGTAAACAAGATTTGCGACAAACTCTTTAGTGCAGCACCGAATAAAGACAGGGCACACGCCCAATTTGGAAAAAATACCCAAATTCTATTTCAAGAAAAATATTACCGGCCCAGAATTAATTTGGTAATTATCTGCATTCTTACTCAGCGCCTACCAGTCCATAATCATCTTTTGGCAGTAAGTAAGCAATTTTCGGAATATATCCCCATCTTCCACAAACTAGGAATTTCAAATTTTTCCCACTAGGGGCCTAGGGCCTTTTCCTATATATAATAGCATGCGGAAACCAGTCCCAGCACTTAAGACCTGCTTCGCAGGGAGTTTGTCCGGTTCCCTATTCTTAGGTTCTGGCAGGAGTTACGTTCGTTTTTATTGTTTTATATTGTTTTTACTTGTACTTTTGTTGGTGATTTGTGGGTTACACCCAAAGTGTATTTTTTAATGTATTGACTTTAGCTCCTTTGGCTAATATAATTTTTGCTTGATAACGGGGCGTAGTCTGACCCGGAGCATCGCATTTTTAGTGTTGTACATGTGCACCTTGTTGGCCTTTATTTCTTCATCGTCATCTTGAGGGCACATCTGCTTGTTCTGCCCGCAAGATGGCTTAATTTTGAGCGTGCCGTCAGACGTGTGGAACACTCATTTCACTCAACAAACCCTTTTGGAAACCTCTGTAAGTGTAGGTCACATTGCTACCATGTTGGCGCCCGTCCCACGTTAGCTTAGAAGAAATAGTCTAATACCACTTCCATTTATCAATGGATAACAGTGATGTGTTAACTTACTGCCTGACTGGTAAGCCATAAGTGGAGTCTGCCGAACTAAGGGAGCGGGATTGCAGGCTTGGCTTCCAGGTAATAAGAACGTTCCAATAACCAACAGAAATGTGGTAATCAACATCTTGACCAATCTCGTGGTGGATACCTGCAATTGGAAGGAAAACAAATTTAACAAACATAATGTTTTTTTTCCACCATACTTTCATGGATTTATCAAACAGGTTGTCTTCATGCAAGGATATGAGGCAAAATAAAGTAAAATAAAAAACAGCACCTTGCCTCATACCATGTATCACTAAAAGGAAAGGAGGATACTACATCGGGCAGTCGAGACAAATTCATAGAATAAATTTCACAGAATGCTATTCTAAGGACCGAACCGAACACATACAAGCTTATTTCAAACCGAGGATCACTAAGCTTGATGTTCGGTTCAGTCCTTAGTCGCATTCTATGAAATTTATTCTATGTATTTTTTTGCTGTCCGATGTACAGGGTGCCAAACAATGATAGGCCCCCCCCCCCCCTCTCCTCAGAATAATCTAAGCATAATGGGAAATAAATGAAAGCATCAATAGGTAGCACATTTTATTGTGGGTTTACACTCACAAGCTCAATATTCAGCGCCTTCACTCCATTGGCACCACTAACAAATTGAAGATGTGGAGCAGGGTAGGAAGACAAAAGTGACTCAAAAAGCTCCACGTTTCTTTGATAGTGAAAAGTGGCCCTAATTCTTCCGATCTGAATGTCTGAGAAAACTTTGGATCCATCTTGAAGGACAATGTTGAAAAAAAGGATGTTGTCTCAATCTCTAGCAACTAGATTTAGTCGTACCAGGATGGAGTAGCACATCGATGCTATGCTTCGGGAACTGGACTTTAACACGGAGCTTTTTGAGTCACTTTTGTCTTCTTGCCCTTCTCGTCTTCAATCTTTTCGTGACGCCAATGGAGTGAACACTGAATATTGAGCTTGTTACTGTAAACCCACAATAAAATGGGCTACCTATCGATACTTTCATTTCCCCCCTTCAATCTTCATGCTTAGTTTTGACTGGGGAGGGAGAGGAGAGGCTATCATTGTTTGCACACCTTATCTATTCCCTTTTCCTTTTAGTGTTGCAGCAACATATAGGAGCTTCATCCTATGCTGGTGTCTATCTGTCTGTCAGTCTATATGTCGGTATTAATAATAATTTATGACTACGTTATTCGATTTATTTTAAAACATTTCACCTGCATTCAACCAGTTCGGGTTTCTACCAAACCGCTCTACAACTATGCCCTCTTGCTGGCGCAGGATCGCTAAACAACTGCCTCCGACCTAGGTGTGCCCTCCGATGTGGTCTACTTTGACTTCAAGTGGGCTTTTGAATCTGTGGTCCATCCCAAGCTTTTTTTCAAAGTGGAACACCTTGGGTTTGATGGAGTTCTACTACGTTGGCTGAGAGCTTTTCTTGCTGGTCGATTTCAACGGGTTATTATTGAAAACACCCTCTCGGACTCCAGGCATATCTTTTGTGGAGTTCCCCAGGGATCTGTCTTGGGGCCTGTCCTTTTTGTGCTCTACGTTAGCGACCTTTTCGAAGCACCACTTTGCACTAACACCCACAAGGTGGAGTTTGCTGACGACGTAATGGTGGCACTGAGGTTCTGGACAGCGAGGATAATCGGCGGCTCTTAAATTTGATTGAGGAAGTGAATTGCTGGTCCTCCCGTTGGCAACTCCCTCTCTCATTCGATAAATGCCCTTCGTTCCACATAGGGAAACCCACCCCTTTCTCATCATATACCCTTGGTGGCTCGGCATTGTGAGGTGTCGCCACTGTCAAGGATCTCCGGGGGTGGTTCACCTCAGATCTTAAATCCACGACCCATTGTAGATGTATTGCTGCACAGGCCTTCCAGCGCCTTTTTATTGTGAACCGCTGTTTTGCTAACTCAAGCACCTCCACACGCGTCTGGGCTTTCAAGATCTATGTTAGACCACTTCTCGAGTACGCAAGCCCGGTGTGGTCCCCTTATCTTTTTCACGACATTGACCAAATTGAGTCTGTGCAACGACATTTTGCTCGCACTATACCGGAGCTACGTGGACTACCTTTCGGCGAGAGGTTACGACTTTCCGGCTTGGAACCTCTGGAATTGCGTCGTCTACGTGCCGACCTCTTGATTACTTACAAGATACTCCACCACCTTCTCCCTTTGGACTTCCCCTTTTTCGATCTGGTTGCCCTTGTTTGACGCGTGGAAATTCCTTTAAATTGCGTGGACTTGGCTCCAGGCTTGAGTGTCGGAAACACTTCTTCGCCCTGCATGTGGTCAAGAGTTGGAATTCACTGCCGGAGTCGGTGGTCACCGCTCCTTCACTGGCGGCATTCCGGTAGGGTGTTGCTGAGATGTGATCTCACCTATTACCTCCAACTTGCGTATTAACTTCCTTTTGTTTTCTCCATTTTTTGTGGTTTCCGTGGTTTAAATTCTTCAGGGGTGGTGTTAGCGGACTCCCTTCCGTCTCCGTGACCGAGGATACACGGAGGTTTCTTACGTCGCTTTATCTTACGTCGACTTGAACTCACATCGCTTTAGGAGAGAGGTGGTTACACAGAGGTTGTAGTTGGAGTGAGTTAAAACGACAGCGGGGGTTCCTGCGTCGCGTTAATCTAATCCCCCCATCAAGCAAACCCCTCTTTATTGCCAAGTCCCCATTCAGCTAACTGGCTTTCGACTTCGTTTTAACAAAGTGACATGCGGCCGTCCTAGTTTCGTGACGTTTACGCGCGCTCTTCTCAACCAATCACAAGTAGCAGGCCTTAGAGCGACGTGGAAAATAGGTTTTAGGTGGGTACACGTAGGCTGTTAAAGCGCTTCATCTCCTTACGTCGACGTATCGAGATGGTTTGAGATAAAGCGACTTGAAAGTGGGTTTAGGTGGTTACACAGATGTTCTTAAAGCGCTCTAAGCACTACATCGACGTAAGCTACGTCGACGTAAGATAAAGAGACGTAAGAAACCTCCATGTACCCTCGGTCCGTGTTGACCTTTTTCCTGGGCCGTCAAAATTTGCTTATTATTATTATTATTATTAGTCTACGCCTTATTTTTAGAGTTAAGCGTGGTAACTTCAACGTTGCCTTTCGTGTGTGAAGCAGTGTGCAACATTACGTCAAATGTGTTTAAATGTTGTAAACACGTTCTATTTTCGTGTTTTTGCTCGAGTCAGGCGGTTTTGATACACTCACTTAAACCTATTTGAAATGTACCAAACGGTATTTACGCGTGGGATGCACGAAAATAAAATGAATGTTTTTTTTTTTTTTTGCTTTTTTTTTAAAGTCGGAAATCAATAAAACTGGTTAGGCCATTACGGGGTTTTGATTCTCAGATATAAGAACATAATCGATAATTAATCAACTACGCAATAAGGAATTTAATCCAAAAATAATAAAACCATACAACAACACAAAGCACGCATGATGTGTAATTCAATTAAAGGGTTACACCAATGATGCACAATTTTTTCCCGTTCTTCTTTTCTAAATCCCCCTCCCTTCACCTTTAGCATTTTTACTCTTCACCTATTTCCATCCTGGTATTTTTTTTCCCAAATGTTGAAGTTGACACTGTTTTGTTTTCCCGTTTTGATAGCCTGTTTGGTAGCCGGTTATGAAGTTATTAAACAGGACGGTAGCCGACGGCTCAACAAGTCTAGAATGAAATAAATAAACGTGCAAACCTATTTACGTTGCCTTTTGGAGTTATATGTCAGACTGACTGAGTGGGGAATCGAACCCACGACCTTTGAAACTAAAGGCCGAGGTCCTACCGCCGAGCCATACTGACGTGTCTGATGGTATCTGATGGGATATCGGCCTTTGGTTTCAAAGGTCGTGGATTCGATTCCCTGCTTGGGCAGTCTGACATATAAGTCCAAAAGGCACCATAAATAGGTTTGCATCTGTATTTCTTCGATTATGAAGTAGTGTAAACAAAGGAATTCAACCCTGTAAAATAATGCTTTTGGCCGTGCTGTTGATGCCGAGACCTCACTAAGAGACTAAACCTCGCAAAGACCTCACAACGTAACTTAAAGATAAGCTGACAATTAAGGGAAGAATTGAAGATAAAAATGTGCGTCTTCTTTTTCTTCATTTCGACTGCACAAAAATTTCAGTTTTGTGGCCTCGTGAGTTAGCGGGGCGATAGAACCGTACTTTTTACTTTTTAGGTTAAATTTTGAAGCTGCTTAAGCTGTAATGTTTAAATAAAATGGTGTACTCGAACTTCGAAATCGTTCGAATTTTGCCGAAATGATCGAAAAACAGGTATTTGGCTGACTTACATCGCAAGCCTCTGGTCAGACACTGATTCCTTCAGTTTCAAACTGCCTGCGCCACAGAAGCCTGGCTGAAATCTAAGGCCGCTAAAAATTAATTAAGTGGTTCTTAGGAGCGCACGCATGGGATTTTTCTTAGTGCACGAAACTTTTTTATAACATTGTTTTAAAAAAACTCCGATCACGCATCAGCACTTTCGTGATCAAACATTTTCCGGAGCCGATGACGACAATCAGCTCTTTACTCACCATTCACATGATCGCCTAAGAAACGAATTTATACGGGTCGTTCAGAGGCACGTAACAACTAAAAACTTGGATCTAAACAACGACTTTTATCAAATGTGCAACTTTTACACGCTGATCGTAGCATTAAAGCATGGATATTGTACTCCACAACAAAATATAAGCTACAGATTTCGTTTTGTTTGGTAAAAAAAAAGCCATCGCCCGCATCTGAAAAATCACGAATAAAACGTAAAAAAAAAAAACACCACCCGCTCGCGTCAATTTTTTTTTAGTGCCACTCTTGAGAACCACTTCATTAATTTTTAGCGGTTTAATGCAACGTGTACTGGATGGTGCGCCAAAGTTTGCATCGCTCAAAATCTCACTTCGGGCTTTGTGCATCGCGATCGCACCTACCTTGTTCATACGCTCACTCCTAGTTTCAAACATCGAAATGGACTTCGAGGGAGGGAGACATTCAGCCATTCTTTTTAACTAAACAAAAAATGGGGCTTCTGCTTCCCGTTTCCGGTACTTAAGACACGCTCCAGATAGCCAGGGTTGTTTCAGATGGTAACAGTTTTACGGAATTGCTGACAGGCATTGAGAAGCCGTCAGGGAAACGCCGTTATTACAAACAATGACAAGGGTGGAAAAAAACGAAATTCCGACAAATTTTACTGCTTCGTTTGTCAGTTTTACTGTTGCTGAGGAGAGTGGTGCTGCTAAATTGTTCACGTGGAAGTCGGAAGTTGGATATTCTCCTATTTATGCGAATAAGCAATGCATTGCCAAAATGATTCGCCAATGATTCGCGGCAATGCATTGGGCGAATTTAAGCAATGCAAGGCCGGTAAAGAATGACCGTAATTTTAAAAAAAAATGGAACAAGCTGAATTTGGTAGAGGTCAGTCGGAAGTTGGTCAATATATTGGAAAAGTGCGGCATAAAACAGTTTTTTTTTTTAGTGTATGCTTAAAATTGTTGTTCAAATCGTAAACAAACCGATTACAAATCAGTATTAAATTTTCTATAAGAAGGGTCACGGTGCCGTTCTCGAAAGGCAACCATTGTGTCCAAAATTCATGAGGTGTAAGTCTCAAATTTGGGGCCCAATTATGTGAGAAAAAATATTATGATATTTCTAGCAAAAAAATTGGGGGCGAGAGGTAATTGTCTACCCGGAAAATCACATAATTGGAAGAACGTATACAGTATAACGGAATTTCGACTAAAACGAAATTCGTATGGAAAATCGTATAAGTCCCTACCGCGCTCGTTCCGGCTATACATATATAATCAGAAACCGCAGGTATATTATTGTCCAGTTAGATGTTTATCCATTATACGATTATCCACGATACGATACTTCGTTTAGATGATTTTCCAGATTTTTTTAGGCAGATATTAGACAATTATCCCATTAGAAAATTTTCCAGTTAGACTTTCGTCCGACGCCCCGAAAATTACCTATTGAATAATTTTTAGAGACGATTTGTTTCAATCTGCTCAATCGTTTTAGAGATATAACCCCCCCCCCCCCCCCGCCCCTCCAAAAAAATCCTTTCTGCGTCGTCATTTTCCAATAAGGCGGCCAACTCTTTCCTACAATCGATCAGGACTTTCAAGACGATCAGAACGTACCCGACTACTTGTTCTTTCAAACCGATTCTAACCACGAACGATTTGATGAGACACTACGTGATTATTTTGTTCCAAAATAGGCGAGTAAATACAGGCTAAAAAAGGGTTAACCCACAACAAATTGCAACAAAAGGTTTTATGGTTGTTCCTGACTGAAAAAGCGTGCTGAATTCGAAAAAAAATTATTATCCACGCTATCTGCTGCCGTTTTCCTGAAAAATAGGGTTAATTTGCATGTTAGTTAAAAAATGCATTTAATACATACATGGAAATATTGAAGAGAATATTAATATACCTTGCATTTTGAGGGCAGTTCTTTTCTGGGACATACTCAAAAGGATGTGCACATTAAGATTCCGAAGGGTGTCAGACTGAAAACCTTGAGCATTAAAGATGGCGACCAAAATGGAGTCCAATGTTTACTCAGTTTTAGTCATTGTGGCCTATTACGCAAGAACCTTTAGTGTTACACAAAAACGGTTTGGATATAAGTTGTTTACAATAATCTAATCTACAATGTAGTTCCCATACCTTTTTTCCACATACCATGGCTATTAAGAAAAACGGTCGTGTTGGGCCGTTTTCGGCCATTTTGGCAAATTTAATGCTTATAGACGTCTGAATTTGTGAATACAACTTAAACTTTCAATTGCTGTTGCGTCGTTTATAATTCAGGTGGATGACTTTAACCTGAGTCATTCGAAAGGTGGGAATATCGTCTTTGAATTAAGGGCAATGAAAAGGGTCTACCACTATCAGGGACCGAACCACGCCTGTTTTACTAGGGGCTGGTATCACAGTTCCCGTTCAAAATAAAGACAGATGCAAACCTATTTACGTTGCATTTTAGACTTATACGTCAGACGGCCGGAGCGAGAAATCGAACCCACGACCTTTGAAACCAAAGGACGAGGTCCTACCACTGAGCCATACTGACACGACCAAAAGGAAACGTACGTAGGCAGCGTTTCCTTTTGGCTGTGTCAGTATGGCTCAGCGGTAGGTCCTCGGCCTTTAGTTTCAAAGGTCGTGGGTTCGATTCCCCACTCAGTCGGTCTGACATATAAGTCCAAAAGGCAACGTGAATAGGTTTGCATCTGCATTTATTTAACTCTTGTTGAGCCTTTGGCTTTCTGTGTTTAATACTGTTCAAAGGTTGAAAATGAGCAAAAAATTGAACGCTAACTGTGATACCAGCCCTTAGTAAAACGGGCGTGGTTCGGTCCCTAATAGTGGTAGACCCTTTTTATTACCCTTGATTAAATACGACATTCCCACCTTACGAATAAACCTAATTGAAGTCATTCATCTAAATTATAAACGCCACAAGAGCAGGTTAAAGATGGAAATAAGCGAAAATTTGAACTGTAATTGTGATACCAGCCCCTAGTAAAACAGGCGTGGCTCGGTCCCTAATAGTGGTAGACCCTTTTAATTGCCCTTAATTCAAAGACGATATTCCCACCTTTCGAATAAACCTAATTGGAGTTGTTCATATAAATTATAAACGCCACAACAGTAGTTTAAATTTGAAAATGAGCGAAAAATTGAATGGTAACTGTGATACCAGCCCCTAGTAAAATGGGCGTGGCAAAATCCCTAATAGTGGTAGACTCTTTTAATTGCCCTTGATTCAAATAAGATATTTCCATCTTTTGAATAAACCTAATTGGAGTCATTCATCTATATTATAACCGTCACAAGAGCAGTTTAAAGTTGAAAATGAGCAAAAAATTGAACTATAATTGTGATACCAGCCCTATAGTAAAACAGGCGTGGCCAGGTCCCTAATAGTGGTAGACCCTTTTATTTGCCCTTGAATCAAAGAAGATGTTCCCATCATTCGAATAAACTTAATTGGAGTCATTTATCTAAATTATAACCGTCACAAGAGCTGCTTAAAGTTGAAAATGAGTGAAAAATTGAACGGTAATGGTGATACCAGCCCCTAGTAAAATGGACGTTGCTCGGTCCCTAATAGTAGTAGACCCTTTTCATTAACCTTGATTCAAAGAAGACATTCCCACCCTTCGAATAAACTTAATTAGAGTCATTCATCTAAGTTATAAACGTAACAAGACCAGTTGAAATTTGAAAAAGAGCAAAAATTGAATGGTAACTGTGATACTGGCCCCAAGTAAAACATGCATGGCTCGTTCCCTAATAGTAGTAGACCTTTTTCCTTGCCCTTTATTCAAAGAAGACATTCCCACCTTTCGAGTGAACCTATTTGGAGTCATCCATCTAATTTATAAACGTCACAACAGTTGTTTAAAGCTTAAAATGAGCGAAAAATTGAACCATAACTGTGATACCAGCCACTATAGTAAAATGGACGTCGCTCGGTCCCTAATATTGGTAGATCCTTTTCATTGCCTTTGATTCAAAGAAGACATTCCCACCCTTAGATATAAACAACTGATATACAAACTGCTTTTGTGTAACACTAACGGTTCTTACATAATAGGCCAAATGGTAATAAATTGCGTAATAGTTGGGCGCTATTTTGGTCGCAATCTTTAATGCTCAAGGTTTACAGCCTGGCACCCTTCAGATTCTTAAAGTGCACATCCTTTTGAGTAGGTGCTAGCAAAAAACTGCCCTCACAATGTAAGATACACTACAATTTCCTTCGTATTTCCATATATGTATTACAAGCATTTTTAAACAATCTTATATTCAAATTACAGACTATTTTATTCCAGGAAAACGGCAGCAGATAGCTTGGATAACATTTTTTTTTCCGAATTCAGCACGCTTTTTCCAGTTAGGAACAACCATGAAACCTTTTGTTGCAATTTGTGGTAGGTTAAGTCACGGATTTACTGGCTTAAAATTGTTTAGTAAGTTACCACTGATTTATTTTGGAAGGAGTGTGGTATTGGTGCTTTAAATTGCATAAAATGTAAATATCAATAACAAAAACACCTTAAAAAAAGAAAAGAAAACACAATCTATATTTATCAAAGAAAGTAAACATCCTAAAACATTAGCCTAAGAAACAGTAAGATAATCCCACTAAGGACGACACAACATTAGAGCCGTTGTCTAAAAACTAAGTCCAACGATAAACATTAAAAAAAAAGGGGGAAAAACTAATTTTCTCTTTTCATTTCTTGGTTTGTAATGTTCCATAAAATATTTATTACATATACATAAGGGTTAAGTCTAAAGAAAATTACTTCACTCGCGCAATTTGGAGGCACAGGAATCTTCTGCATGAACACACAAATTTGCCTTCTCCCCAACAAAACAAATTAGGCCTAGTAGCACCTCGGGGCAGAATATGTGGGTGGAGGGTCAACTGAAAGGCAGAGTGGGGGAAATGGACCTCAGCCAGTGGGGCTAACTACAAATAGCCCCCACTCCCACCCTCAAAAAAGAAAAACCGGAAAGGTCCTCTTGCCGCCCCACCACTATAAATTCCTAAATCCCCCCCCCACCCCTGCCTAGAAGTAGCAGAGTCAATTTTTAAGTCCCCCTCCCCCCTCCCCTGCAACGCAAGCTTTGTGATGGATCCCTGGGGGACTGCGAACAAAGTAAACAACAGCTTCTGCCAAGTGATCAAAGTCCTGGCCTGCAAACCAAGTGGGCGCTGGTTCGAATCTCATACCTGACCAATAATAATAATAAATAATAAATAAAAAAAAAAGAAAAGTCACTGGGTTGAGAATCGTCCCTAAACCCTGCCTACAATTGTGTTAAATAATAAACACATGTTAAGAGGAAAACAAGCCAAAACAGCGATGATCACTAGCAATAACGGCGTACACTAAATAACTTTTATGCACTCCTGGTCACTAATGGACCTTTGGCCACTGCTGTGATAATAACGGGTTCATTGAGCAATTTTTATGCCAATGGAGGAGTGGCCATAGCGATAAAGGCGCTATGTCAGTGATCTGGGGACGAATTGGCTTGCCAGTTCGAATCCGGGTCATGTTACTCCGACGAAACGTATTCCATAAAGGTGGTTTACTATACTTTGTTATTTCTATATGGCATGTACGATGTTTGGCATGTTTTTCGCTTTCCTTTATATGTGTTGGGCAATTGTGTGCCATTTCTAGAATTAAAGGATTGTATGCTATTTCTACAGTTAAATTATGTCTGGTGTTCTTTCTAGGTTACAGGTCGTATTATATTGCAGGGCTACGTCTGGCCACCTTTTTCATATGCCTATAAAACCTTTTTTATTATATAGGCATTAGCCCACCTTTATTTTGTATTTCTGTGTTTTTCTGTATGATGACTACTGTTCGGGGTACTCGACCGGGATTGTGTTGGGGGTACCCAGGAACATTCTCACGTTGCGGTGCCCGGAGCAGTGCTCCCCCCACCCTCCCCCGCCACTTGCTGCCCTGGAGTCACCCGACGTTTTAATTTTTTTTTCTTGTTTACCGTTTTTATGCGCATCTGAAAGAAGGGGTTCAAATGCGGCCAGTATAACGCCGCGTGCATTTTTTCTCGTCGTGCCAAACGGCAGCGTTTTTGAAGTCGACCAAGCAGTCGACACCAAGTCGACGACAAGCAGTCGACACCAAGAAGTCGACAAGCAGTCGATACCAAGAAGTCGACCGAGTTACTAAAATAATGGGAAGCGACAAGAAACGGCGAAAAATTGGGTTAAAAAGAGAACCAGAGAATTCAAAAAGGCTTCATATTACACACAGAAAATGGATCCGGTTGAAAGTGTCTAAAGACCCCACCCCCTCCCCCACTTTGTCTTCAATACACCACTGATCAAAAAAATGTGTGATCATTATCCTGGTAAATTGGAACCACCCATCAACAAAAATTACACTAGAAATGTTCGACTGATGTTACCAGGACTCGAACCGGCGAACCAGTCCGTCGCCAGATCATTGACATACAGCCTCGGCCTTTGAGTTCAAGGGTGGTGGGTTCTATTCCCCGCTCAGGCAGTCTGACATATAAGTCCAAAAGGCAACGTAAATAGGTTTGCATCTGTATTTGTTTAGCTCTTTTGAGCCTTTGGCTTTTCCGTCCTTCAGTATTTACCAGTGTGGCCACTTACCAACTGGCATAAAGATCACTCAATGAAACCTTTATTAAGATCACAATCGTGATCGGTGAACACCGTTTCGCCAAAAAAAGAAAGCAGATTAAAAGCTTTTGCGTAAGGGAAAATCCCGTTTCACCAAAACTTATTTTACAAAATCTTACGAACACGAAATTTAACACCTTGTTTCTATGTAATGGGGTTTTAAAAGGCAAACACACGCAGTGGTATAATAAGTCCAATTGAATTATTTGCGGTTTGAAACTGGAAGTACAGACGGAAAACGTGCACCGTACTTTTAAATACTGTTTAGAATGCTTGGTCGTCACTAGGTCAATGCCAAGGTTCTCTTTTAAGAATAGTTAAACACATGATGGTTACCCTTTCCCAAACGGGAATGCCCGTTTCGCAGAATCAAAACTATTCTTCCAAAATTTACCATTGCAAAAGTTAAAGATACATGCCTATAATTGGAAGGAATGTGTGATTAGTTACAGTTTCTGATGTTATGTGTTTAGCCGACGCGAGAGCGGCAGCGCGAGCGAGGCACGTAATTTGAAGAAAAAAATTCTTCTACGAAACGGAATTCTTCAAAACGGGTGTTTGTCTATAAATGTCTGATACGGGAATCATATTTTTAATTTCGTGAACGATATTTGGCGAAGCCGGATTTGTACGTAACCCCGTGACCAGGACTCTATTCAACCGAATGTGCTCGGTCGCAGGCACTGTAGAGCGAATGCATATCAATACACATTCATAACGCTGAGGGCTAAAAGACTATGATACACAATCAGACATAAATCGCTGTAAATAATACAGATGTAAATTGTTAATAAGCCGTAGAAATTCTAGTGTATAATTTTCGCTGATGGCTTATTTCCAATTAAGCTTTATATTATTATTTACAGCCATTTATGTATATTATTTATTTATCCTACACACGCACGTGAATCGGTCTTCCAATTAGAAACATTTTAGTTAGCAATACACCAACCTGGTAGCAAAAAAAAAAGGCTGTCAAGATTCGTATAAAGTGGTGCGTTTGTTGAATTTGTGTATCAGTAGGCTTCGTCTCTAATCATCAACACTGAAAGACATGACATTCCTGCTTTTACATTTCATTTTCTGCGTCAAGTTTTTAAATCGGTTGTAAAGTTTACGCCAGTAACACGTCATGTCTTCTATTTCTGGTTAATTTATCTGAATATGTATCTGGCTAATGACGTCGGGTTAGTATTGATATTTAAAAGTCAAAATCCTCCAAAAAAAATTGATTTTCGAACTTAAATTCTACAAATAAAGCTTAGAATGTTTGTTCGAGTGTTTGTCAGGGTATCCACCGAAATACTGACATAATTTTCCAGAATTTTCTAGGTTTTCCATAATAGTTTAGGTCAATGTCCAGGCTGCTTATCGTAATTTTAGGAAGGTTATTTTTCCGCATGTTTTACCAATTTTACTTGTTTTTACGGCTCACTCAGTACAAAAGAGTAGCCTGCTTTAATGTAGTTTTAGGTGTCAACACAGACGTACAAGAATACATTTTATTTTATCACAATTATTTAACAAACTGTGTTTAACGCACTTAGGACTCCAAAAGCGAGGCTTTGTTTTTTTCCCCTGAGTTTTCCAGATTTTTTTGTAAAAAATCGGAGAATTCCCTAAGTTTTCCCTGAGTTTCAAATGTAGTTTAAATTTCCTGAGTTTTCCAAGTTCTCCAGGTTGGTGGGAACAATGTTCGTGCATAAGTTCGAACAAAGTGGACAACGGTTTCAAAAGTTATCGTTGCGACAGACCAACAGACAACAGCGCAGGATGAGTAGTGCCTTTATATTGTTTCGCACTGCGCTTCGCTAAAAAAAAAAAATCCCTGAAGCTTTGCCTTCGTAATCATCGTACTATGTACCGCCCCTCAAAATAAATTTTTCAAAAAATAAAGCAACTTACCTCGCTATTACAGTACTGCATAATGTTTCGATTGACGAAGGTAGTTGAGGGAAATTTTTCCTTTCACTGTCAAAATTGCCCTTTACGTTAACGACTTGTCCTCGTGGTCCTGAGACGTAATGCTTCTCCCAAATCAGAGTAGAAATGTCCGTTCGTTTTATCGCAACATTCCTTTTTACGCTACTACCCCAACAAACAACCTGCCTTCTCCGTACTTGGCTACCAAATGAAGGAAGTAGGACTACTAATAGCCAAAGGATACGCCCCAGGCGTTTTTTTTTGTTGCCTAGCCTACCCGTCCTACCTCTAGCCCCCCCCCCCCCCAATTCTCTCTTCCCACCTGCCGACGTCAAAAGAAGTGATCTCCATCCGTGAGTCGTTGGGTCAAATATACGTAGCACTCTTCACTACCGGGATGAAGAACGGAGGCAAGAATTCAATTTTCGTATTGTGCACAAGATTCTTTCCACATTGTTTTAAAAGGGCGGACTTACAAACGTTGTGGTTAGGAATACTATTGAGCAATTTTACTAAGCAAAAATTTTTTTTTTTAGCAATTTTAGAGCCTTTAAAACATTAAAAAAAAAAGGGGAAAAAAAGCAATATTCGTAATTTTTATCTATTTTCCGCTCATCGTGGCTGAGCGGTAAGAGAGCTCAGCCTGGTTGCTGGAGGATTGCGGATCTGGTCGAACCCCTGGAAAGAGGACCTTGACAAAGTCCCCGCTAGAACTGCTGGCCAATTCTGGCTAATCCTGGATAATCCTTTACCCCTTACGATGATCGGAGGTTTCCCGGTTCAGATTTCCAGGATTTGCCCCACCCTTGACCACACATTTCTTCTCTCTCGGTTGACTTAAGGCTTAAAGAAATTAATTAAAAAAAAGAAATTTAGAGTAAACGCGTCGTTTGTTTATTTAAACCAAATGTTGCTCTTAAATCGGTTCTTCTCACTTACGCCTCTTTTACTGCGCGGGCCCCCCGCCCCACCTCAACTTGGGTGCACCACTGATTAAATTAAGAAGCGAACGTAGAAATTATGTCTGGCGAGAAGATAATTTTGTGGACGAACCAATTTTTTTTTT
>JAHWFP010001777.1:6649-19006 GCA_023313725.1 Lithobius niger | reverse complement strand
GGTTAATAAAGTTAAAAATAAAAATAAAAAATATACATTTACCCCAGCCTTGTACGTGCCCATTACTATTTCGTTTACGTGACATTTTCTGCATTAATTTCCTTTTAAATTTTTAATTACAAAAAAATTGTTTTGTCGAATTCACAGGGGGGTTGGAATCACTTGGTTTGGAGACGCTGAAGTC
Source organism: Lithobius niger (assembly GCA_023313725.1). Lineage (NCBI taxonomy): Eukaryota > Metazoa > Arthropoda > Chilopoda > Lithobiomorpha > Lithobiidae > Lithobius > Lithobius niger. The sequence goes on along the minus strand of JAHWFP010001777.1, from coordinate 18,822 downwards.
TGGACTGTGATAGCACGCTTTGTTCGCGGATCCTTGGGGAACTCCTGACAAAGCTCGTGGTGGGCCTCGGGGACCCCCCCCCCCCATCTTGTAATACTCCTGTCATGACGAGGCTGAGTTGCGGTATTTTTTAAAAATAACAAGTTCACTATATATCAAAATATCCGTAATTTTAGTTTTCATTAAAATATTACAGTATTTTTTTAATCGTGTTATTAGCATGACACTTGTTAACACCAAACAAACAAAACCGGCACTAGATGTTTCTGTTTCTGGAATAAAAATAACATGAAATATGATATCTTTGTCCTTAGAGGGCAGCTGTCTTGTTCTAATACAAATATTCTAGGTTGGGTAGTATTATAAATTAGAAAGTTAACTAGATATAGCATCCTACTTCTCCCAGTGGTACGCAGCGCTCTGGCGGTAGTTGCGGCTACTAATACGTTTGCTAATGCTTTAGCATTCGAAGCTGCCCGATAGCAAAGCATTATCAAAGGTATTAGTAGCCGCAACTACCGCTAGGGCCCCGTGTAGCTTTGGCCCCGCGTAGTACATAGTTAACTGTCTAATCTATAGTATGAAGCGCTAATAAATGTTGTCGGTTCGCTCCTATCAATATCCCCCCCTCCCCCCTCCCCCGGGCCACCAGATGCAATAGTCCGTCTCGTTATTGTGATAACTCCATATCGCATTTAGGCCTACGGCAATTGTGTTTTTTTTTTTTATTAGACCAACGCGTGATAAGGCTTAACTTGTTCACAACACGTAACCAGTGTGCTAATCTCGTAACTTAATTTTGCTGTCTGTGAAAACGAACGATCCAAACCAATGTCAAGTTGAGATAAGCGATCTCAATTTAGGCGTTAAACCAATATTGATTTACAAACTCTGGAAGCTTCTGCGTGTTTAGTGATTGGGCGAAAAGATTAAAGACTGGGCGAAAAGATTAAAGACTGGGTGAAAAGATTAAAGACTGAGTGAAAAGATTATAGACTCGGGTGCAAGAGGGAAATTGCGGTTTTACGATGATTAAGGTTGACGAAGGTTACGATGACCAAGGTTGCTTTAAGTCGGACCTTCAGCGATTGGGCATTGGTGGAAGGGAACCCTGGAAATGTCCGGATCTTCTGTAGGGATTTGCCATGAGGAATTCCGTATGGATTCGGGCATCACACGGTCGGAATTCCGGATTTAAAAAATGACTGCCGGAAGGACTTCCGGTGAATCGTAGACAACCTGAAATTTAGTTATGGCTTTTTCCAGGTCTTGAAAAGAATGGCATTCTGACAAATTGTGAATAACAGACTCAAAAAGGCTGGAATTTACTAACGCTAATGCACAAGGACTAAGTCGGAGCAAAATATGTGGTTAGGGTAAATCTACTAAAAGCGTTCATTCTTGTAAACATTGTCGGTTTACGTATTTCGAACCGGCGAAACATTTTTTCTTAGGCTACATATCCGACAATGTTTACTTCTCTCACAATTTGTCCTGCTTTCAAATAGTAATAATAGTTTATTTGCAGGACGAGTTGATTTCGAAATTTTCGGAAAGCCGAGTACATACAAATATTCAAGAAATGTATTAATTCAAGTTACGATCAATAAAAACTTAAATTATGAAGTATGAAAACAACGAATATATAATTATATAGTATACGTATAACGTTAAGATAAAAAAAAACACTTCTAAAACTGGACAGGAACTACACAAGCAACGACAGAATATGGTCACTGTAACATCAAATACCGTCCACAAAAAAAAAAAAAAACTAGCACGGACTTAAAGGGATGTACCTCCCAGCGCCATTTTGTCCATCGTCCACACCAAGTACGGCCGCAAATGTCTATTTATTTACCGTTAGTGTTACCCTTGCTAAAAAACCGTTTTAAAATGTGGTGTCTAGGAGATTTTCTGTTGAATATTGTCAACTATATTTAAGAACGATCCGTTACTAAATGATGCATTGCGCACGTACAATAATCATGCCGTTTCATCTCTGTGTGTACATCTACTAATTTCTAATAATTACCATGTGATGTAAAATCTAATAGACTAATGCGATAAAAATAAAAATTATGCCAATAGATCGCCGAAGTAAAATTATAAGACACTAGCCTAGAAAATTATAAATTGTGATTTTAAAATACGATAATCATTCCGGTTTGTGACGACACAATCAATGGGTTCACGCTGGCTGGACTATTAGGCGCAATGCCAACTGAGACAGTAGCTATGTTTTTCACTGCGAGGAACTAAGCTACAGTCTCAGTTGACCTTAGCTGTGGTAAATACGCGGATGTGATCGTCTCGTGGGTGTTGTGAGGCAGGCGGAAGGTTATAAGGCAGGCTGGATGTTGCTTTAAATGTTAAAAATGTGCCGTGTGCCAAAAAACACTGACCAAACTGGAGGATCTCAAAAATGGCACTTTCAGCAGTCAAAATTTGTAAAGCCCCCGTGCCTTTTTTCCCCCCCCCCCCCCTCCCCAGCATGTAGTTTTTATAAGATTTTGACGTTATTTGTAGTATCAGCCGGTGAATGGTTCTTTAAAACCCACTTTCTAAAAACGTTTTTGCACCATAGGGTGCTTTTCATGTTGCACGTGTTCATGTTGTGATGGGTGATGTGCATGGATGGACATGCCGATTCGGAAATGCCTGTTAGTAGTACTAATATGCAACCCTTGCATGAAAAGTTATTGAACTTTCATGAATCATAAATCTTGGTCCAAACTGCCCAGAGGCAGAACTTTCTGCAACTGTCTGCGACACCAATTGTCGGAAATAAATTTTTCTGCAGTTATACCACGCGCCATGGCTATTTGCTGTGAGGTGCATATCACGTGACTGGGCTAGTCCAATCAGACGGCCAAACAGCCGTTGTTCTCGTTCGTCATTGGCTAACTCATGGTGACGTCACGGCAACAGCCATTGCGCATGGTTTAATCTGTCTTTATCACATGGTAACCCACATGTTTATTGGTTTTGATGGAATAACTTTTCAGCGCGTTATTCTATTCATCTGACTACTCCACCAATGGAAAGGTCTCGTCGAGACGATTAAAATGGTGTATTGGAATGTCAAAATCGGTGAAAAATTGATAATATGGCAGAAATTTGGCCAAAATTTGTCTGCGGTGGCCTTCACCTGACTGCGACGTATACGTCGCGCGTCGCGCTGATTCTGCCATGGGGGTCCAAAGATGGTTTTAAATTGAATGTTTACAAGCATATACTTTAAAAATCTTATCTCGTTTTTCACACAGTTGGGGAACCTGCCGATGCGAAATGCTACATTTTCAATTAGTATAAAAGAAATCATCCATACTTAAAACTGAAACAGCATAAAAAAAATCTTGTTGAACCTTGGGTGGGGGTGGTCGTTTTTTTAAGGGTCATGGGAGGGGGTTCATCGTAAATTTGGAGGTCACATTTTCAATTCCCCCCTCACACATTAATAATGACCGGCCATTATCAAGTAAAGTCGCACTGGGAAAACGACGTGCACTGACAGTTAAACATCACTGTGCACCTGATCAGCCTCCACACGAACTGTGTACTGAGAGTACATGTCAATACACATCGTCTTCAGAGTGTTGGGCCACATATGCGAACTGCGCAGCTTACCGATAGTCATTCTTCAACTGAGGGTATTATAATCTTTAGGTGGATTTTTTCCTTAAAATTCGATGTGTTTGTCTGTTACCTTTTCAAATCAGTTTTAAAGTAATTTTTGCAAATCGTTACACAAAGCAATAATGAAATTCCATACCTGGAAAAGTGCTTGAAAATCTTGAAAAATGATACATTTATCATCAGTGGGGTGATGAACGGAAAGTAGATGATGTGACTGGAACACTGGCAAAACTTAGCCAAGAAAGTAGTCGAGTGTGTGTTACATTATTCTTCCTTTGTTTTGGCGTGAAAAGTTTTGAAAATTGGTCTGTGGCTTTAATTGTAATTACGTGCATAATGATTGGATACAACTGTCAGGTTTAACGTAGACACCGCAGTATCTGAACCCTTACAGTAATTGGTATTCGACCATAATACTGATTTTGTCCTAATAACGATATTATAATGTCCGCAGCCTATCTTGTGTTCTCCCCAGAACGAACGCAGATAATCGATTGCACGTTTTTGGTAGCAGAGTGCCTTGTTGATATCCAAGATGGTTACAAAAACAATGGCGGCCGTCGATTAAAGCCGTCCCGTCCAGGAAGACGTAGCCGCTCGTAAAATACCAGCAGGACTCATGATACGCCGCGCACAGAATAGTAAGGTTTGACCTCCAGTTGTTTAACTTTCAGTATTTTTTTTCTTAGTACGAAGTACATTTTCATTTTTTTTCTAGTTTTACTTGGCCGCTATTACTAGATCATTCTAATGCAGGCACGTTCCCTATTGACATGCTTTATAACCCCTGCAGGCCGTAATTGCTTCTTGGAAATCCTGTTTGTGAAATTCGTGGAAACACCGTAATACCGACTGCGTGATGCCCCAGGCGGCGAGTATGTAAACACTGGGTGTACGCAATCGGATTATTTATGCTTCATCGCATTCCTTCAGCCCACCCTAGATGGATTGAAGACAACGTAATCTACATTAATCTACATATTATTTACGTCATAAATGTACCGTTGCGGTAGCTTAGAGGTTAAAGCTGTTAACTTGTATTTGGGTGACCTCGGTTCGATTCCTGACCACAGGATGAGACGTCATTTTTTTTCGCCGCACACTGGGTTTCACTGCAGTCACCGTATGCTACGACGGGTGTTTCTATTTATTTCCCATTTATTTCAAGTGTCTATGCTGGAGATCAGGTCGGGTTCGAGTCCGGGTGATACTCGGGTCACTGAAGGAAATTACATTCCCGTCAGGAAAACATCATCCAGTTTATTTACTTATTTTTAAAACGATCAAAGATTCATTGGTGACTGAAGGGGGATGCGCTGATTGAGTGAACGAAGCGAACGAAATTACATTCCCGTTAGGAAAACATCATCCAGTTTATTCTTTTTTAAAACGATCAAAGCTTCAATGGTATATTTACTTTAAAGGCGACTGAAGGGGGATGCGCTGATTGAATGAACGAAGCGAACGAAATTACATGCTTTATAAGCATCATCCGGTTTATTAATTTTTAAAACAGTCAAAGCTTCATTGGTATATTTACTCTAAAGGCGACTGAAGAGGGATGCGCTGATTGAGTGAACGAAGTGAACGAAAATCAGCGTTTGTAAGCCAGTATGCTCAAAAGCCAAATTGAACCAGTGTTGCAATCGACCTCATTTGATTGTTTGGGGAAAGATATAGCTAAACCAAAGTAAAAATAGGACAGGTTTTCATATCCAGTCTACCAATGTGTTGCTGTAGTGTTTACTCCATGTGAAACCTAACTGCGCCATTCAGATGTCTTCTTTTTAGCATTGGCCTACTGATAAATAAAATTGTTTTTTGTAGTATGTCTGTCAGAATCATAGCAGAATCATATCAAGAATGTACATGAGCATAGCAAGACGACGCAGAATGAGCGAGCGATTCCGGTAGTCAACATTTAATTATATGTTACTAATGGTTGGATGTAGCAGTAAAGTTTCAGGTAGACTAAACAGTACAGCTACACTGCAGCATCTGTAACCTTACAGTATTTCGTATTATGCCAGATATTGATTTTGGCCGAATAACGATATTAGTAAAGTCGATATTAGTATATCCGAAAATATGCGTATAACTTTACCTCTTTACTTATGTTTTATTTATCATCAGGAAACCTGGTCAACTAATGTGTCTACCGTTAAGCAGCATGGTTGCACGTGTTAATCAATATCATTATGTATAATTTACTAGTATTCAGCACAGCATTCGGTCAGGATAATTCGGCCGAATACATCAATTGTTCCGTGCCGAATGTTCGGTATTCGGTAGTTTTAACTATTCGGTTGTGTACTCGGTAATTTTTATGCTTAGCCTACTCAAATCCGAACCTGGCTTAATAGAAGTGGTTAAGTTTCCAAAAAGGGTCGGCATTTGAAAGTAGTGATATCATTGAACCGGGGAAAGGCTGCCAAGGTTAGGACGCGTTTACGAAGCTATATTTTAATCGCGATCGCAAAGCTGTCGTTGCCGTGGTAACAACGCTACCTGGATTAGCTAAATCCGACATCATTTGAGTAAATGTTTGCAGTCGGATAATCCGTGACAATAAGGTAAAAGAATTCCTCCTGACGAACCAATTTTCTACTCGCTTCTGAATTCACATTATTGAACGTTTTTGTTGCGACCCGGCAAAGCTAAAGCCACCGCCATGTTGGAACTTCAGATGAATCCTAGCTTCTAGCTGCGAGAATTCAAATGCGAGTCGTGGCTAAATGCGCCCTTAATCTTGTTAGCCAAGGGCTCGTTCTTACACTTGAATGTTTAGGTTTTCTTCGTTATTGGACCCAAGACACCTGATTCCAACGGCTTGCAAAGATTTCTACCGTTAGGGAATCAACACTAAACGTAGGCTGAACGCAAGTAAAAGCGTGTTACAGTTAAAAGACACAGTGTGATCATATAACACATACAGTGAGCCGCCTTTTTACCACGGTTAAAAAGACAGGCTGCTGGTGAGCGGGCTTTTTTTTCTTTTTTTCTTTTTACATCTGACGACATTTAAATCTCATTCATCTACTTTGCGGCGACACACTAGCCACAAATAATGATCCTGGAAACCAGCTTGGAAAATGGAACTTCTGCACCCGGAAAATTCATGGAATTTGGGGTAGATGATGACGTAGCGTCCAAAGCGACTGCCGGACTTCCCAAACAAGGACTTCTGTTTTGCAAACAGCAGTCACGTTGTACACCGACTGCCGAGTGGCTGGCTACTCCCTCGGCTTCATCGCGTCTGCACGAACGCCGAATCCAAAACATAAAAAAAAAAAAAAATAAATAAATGAATAAACATTATACCGATGCAGTTTTTTATTTCGCAACACGAACGCACAACCGCAACGACCAACTTTTTAATTACATTAACACCACCAGCCCGTTGACTTAATTGAATCTTTTTAATCTGGCCTTTAATCGCGAGTCAAATTACGTCGACGAACATAAAACGCATCCTGAAAAAAGCACACCCCCCCCCGGGGGGGGGGGGGGGGGGGGGGTGAAGGTGTGGCGAGAGAGGGTGTAGGCAGGATAACTGCGCGGGTACTAATTAATTATTCGCGCAATCTCGTTAATAATTATTGGAGCAAGGGGCTAAGGAAAAGATCACGACTTCTGAACCGTTCAAGGTAATTATTTACTAAAAGTTAATAAGATAATAGGTTATGAAACAAACTCCGCCGGCTGTTTACCGGGGTCCTCTTTCCCGTCTGACGTTAACACAATTGCAGATCACTAATTGTTTTGGGACGGCGCGTCATAACTAATGCTGGCTGAGATAATAGCATCGAACCGTGAGCTTGTATCTCAGCTGGCCTCACCCGTATGCGTTTAGCGATTGAATATGGCTCGTACGCGACCTGGAAAGGCTGGAAAATATTGGAATTTAGTTACGCAGTTTTCCAGGCCTTGAAAAAGTATGGAATTCTGACAATTCGCCAATATACGGGGGAAAAACCTTGGAATTTACTCGCATCGTAATTTTGCAGGTATCTTCGAAATATGCTGAAAATATTTGTTGCCGTACATCAGGTTGAAAGACCTACGTTATTACAAATTAAACGCAAACGTTCCTCCTTACATGTCGCCAGGTGCAAAAAATAAAAAACAAAAACACTAAAAACAATAAAATGGTAGGGTCCACGCCAAATTATTTCCTTCATCTATGACTAGTTCCTCGATTTCGGTTGTTGATATCGGTTTGCATCTTATAAGTTAATTTGTACAGACATTTTCGCGATTTTTCGTATTACTCTGTGACGAAAACTTTTGAGGGCAGAAAATTGAATCCAAACGGACGATATACAGGGAAGCCCACGCCTGACAAAGGAACATGAGCGCCACCTCATTCCATAATAATTGGCCTTGTACTTCACGAGGGAGAAGTACGAGGCCAACTGAGATTGAAAAGGTGGACTCCAAAGTGCAGCGAGAAGTGGGAAAAAATGGCCGACAACGCGAATTCATATACAACCCATCCGTCCCCCAAATTGTAGACAAGGATATTGCCCGCCAAGGTGGGGTGGGGGGGGGGGGCGCGGGACGTAAAGGCGCTGGTTCACCATTTCGGTAGCATTGCACATATTCTAAACACAGCATCAACGTTCCAAATTCTCCCCCATCCAATAGGGTGACGTGGGTCACGTGATCTCGTTTTAGTTATGAAAATTCGCGGCGCTGCTGCGAAGCGTTCTTCCTTTTTTTTTAATTTACCGCTATTTTTTTTATATTGCTCGAAGATTCTACGGTCTGCATCTAGGAGTTGAAAAGTTGTAAAGGCGCCTTTAACACACCATTTACCAAGCACATGCTTAGGCGGGTTCCCAGCCAGTAATAAGTATCATATCAAAAACCAAAGCTGGTAAAATTTAGGTGCTGGCAAGTTCCGAATGGTTCGGGCCTTCAAAGGAGTGATATATCAACACACCAAAACATTCGCCAAGTTAATCGCACCGCTTAATAGTTCGAAGGTTAAATGAAAACGAGAACACTGCTACTTTCGGTAGCAATGTTCAAGTTTTCATTTAACCTTCGAACTATTAAAGCGGTGCGATTAAGTTGGCGAATGTTTTGGTGTGTTGATATCACTCCTTTGAAGGCCCGAACCATTCCGAACTTGGAGGCCCCTTTTACCAGTTTTGGTTTTTGATAGGATATCACTCCTTTTTTTAATTGTGTATTGACTCAACTCCACTACCGTGCAGATGTGTAATAAAGTGCCACGTCAACAAGAAATTGGTTTTCAACACTTTGCTACTACCTTTTGCCCATAGGCCGAACCATTCTCAACTTAGTCACCTCTTTATTGGTTTTTGGTTTGGTTTTAATTTTGTTGTAATTTGTTTTATTTAGTTAGTTTTGGTGTGTTGATATCACTCTTTTGAAGGGCCTAACCACTCTCATTTTGGTGGCCTCTTCACCAGTTTTTGGCTTTGTTGGTTTATTTTTCGTGAATTGGACGTGAATACAATTTCTTTGCAACGTTGTTTACATTTATTGTGATACACTAGTGTGTGTCTAGGCACGCATGTCAGTATATACGTTCTGATTGTCCGAACTTTGGCCGTCCAATGAGAGACGATGCCGACAATACTAATAATGGTTGTAACAATATTTTCGTACTTACGCGCCATCCCACGCCATGCTCGTTACAGCCCTAGGCTCCAAACCATAAAAGGTACGCAGTTCGTATCGTACTGCAGCCATTCGTCCAATTTCATAGCTATAATCATTCGTCCAATAATCACCCTATGGAAATTAACATGGGGATGAGCGGACTAGAATTAGCTAGCTAGTAGCTCACATTTTCAACTTTATCGAGGGTGAGATTTTGCATTGAAATCAGCTTATCTGGCATTCCTGCACGAGTTAATTTTTGTCAGGTGGGTTATTGCTCTCGATTTCAACACAATTTAAGCTTTTGTACCGCATTATTATTTTTCCCCAGGTACCTGAAATGTGGCCAACTATGCTTCAAGATATAAGACCTGACGCTATGGCGTCGCGCTACAATGGTTTACAACCTCGTAAATTGAATTGATGTGATGTATGTTGTGATGTTTGTTGCCTAACATGGGGCGACACACTAGCGTGTGGCTAGATTTTCTCCTGTAACTTGTTCCTTTGTTTTGTACTATAATGTTGATGGGCTTAGGTTAAGGATTAGGTTAAGTATTAGATTTTAAGTTGTAGATGTGAGCGTATGACTTTTAGGTCTGTAGGCTCAAGTAAGCAATAAAGTAAAAGTAAAAGTTGATGGGCATTGTCGCTGTTATAATCGGACCACTCAAATCGTTCTTAGTTGTTGTTGCGGCCAGCTACTTCTGAATCTACATGTTTGAACAGCGCTGCTGCTTGAAAACAAGCGCAGACAATAATGATCAAGCACGTGTAGTTGGCAGCTACCTACTGCAGTTGCCACGTCATACGAACGCAGAGAGTGGTGATGGCAGAGCATTCGACGACATTCAACCTGCTTAACCCGAAGGCAACCCCTAAAGACGCTCCTAAAAATAGTTGTTTACAGATGCTTGCTTTTACCATTAACTGTTGTTGTTGACTGTTTGTGGCGTCATTAAAGCGAGATACCGCCTGCCTTATAACAGATCACTGCGTCGATCGCATCCGCAGTTATCATAAGTCACGGCCAATTGAGACAGTAGCTTCGTTCCTCGCAGCGAAAAACGAAGCTACTATCTCAGTTGGCATTGCGCCTAATAGACACGCCAGCTAGGGCATCCAATCCCGGGATCCCGGACATTTTTTAGTCCCAAAAAACCCGGCTACCTAAATCCCGGGATTTACGGGATTGAAAATAGGCTAAATTCGTATTAAAAAAGTTATAAATTAATTCTTTTTTTTAATGAATTTAATGTCACCTTCCTCTAGTCTAACTACTAACAACATCTAAATTCTAGACCAAGGTTGGAATTGAAAAATTCTTCAGTGACCTTGCAACACCATCAAATAAAATGGATAAAAATTCGTCTTTGCTTATTCTGGTGTGACTACAGTGTTGTTGATGTTGTTATTCTTGTTGAGGAAATTATTCTCTCACCTAGATAGCACACCAATGAACGCATTTTAAAGTTTTATAGCTAAAACCGTAAGTATGAACAAGGCCCAGGGCCTTTTGAACGCTATTTGAATGTGACTACAATATTCTTGTTGTTGTTGCTATCTTGTTGGAGAAATTTTGCCCACATCTAGAAATAGAACCAATGAATCGATTTTCGGGATTTGTAGCACAGTCTACAGAGTGCAAAATGTATCGCAACTATTTTAAAAGTTACTCCCATTGTTTTAAACTTTGCAAAAATAGCAGCTCATTTCAAATAAACGAACAACATGCTACCAACTAGCTGTGCTCACGTAAGTTTTCACCTGGTGAGTAATTTAAACAATGAAGTTATCGAACGCAACCTTCCCTACATGTAGTCTTTCTTTGCCACTGAAAATAATAAAAATAAATAAGTTAGGTCAGTCGTCTTAGCTTTATCATTATTTTCTTTATTATTCTCTGCATTCTCGCCTATTTAATAAACTTGCTTCGTTAGTTTCCTGACTTCAAAGTAAATTTCCTTGTGCTTCTGGGTTTGAGTTGATGTGGTCAGTTGCAGCTGTCCGCTTGGCCAGCCGTAGGTGTCCAGTGTGACTGTATCGACCGAGTTGTGACTTTCCCCAGGGCAAATCCGACAACCTGACATGGAATGGTAATAGATGCGATGGGAAGTGGGGGAGGCAGCTCAGGCAGGGGGAAGCACTCCTCTTCCCCCTCCCCCACCCCCCCCTTCCTCTGCTCAAAGAGAACGGCAGTAGCGTTTTAAGCATCTTAAGTCCGAGACTAGGGAATACATTGATGTACCTTAATCTTGACGGGTTTGCCCCATTTAGGTACATTAACGTCCAGTTCACCCAATTAAAAGTACCACTCTGTTGTGAAGTTTTAAGGACATTTATTTCAGCTCTTTGAAAGCATGAAAGCATGAGGGGAATATTTACCAGTTAAGTTGTAAGCTTTTATCATACTATAGAAATGGTTCACGCAACCTTCACCAGTGTCGGTCGACACTCTCCAAACGGCGAGGAAAATGCAGCAGTTGGCGACTTGGTTTTAGAGCTACTCGCCAAAATGGCGACTGATTAACAAACCCTGATGCTTAAATTGTCATATCTCGGGAACCGTATTAGCTAGAAACGAGCGGTTTGCGGCGTTGCGTGCGGAATTACAAGGGCTCTCCAACCAGGTGTGCAACAGTGTCACTCGCCACTTTAGTTGATTGGAGAGTCAGATTAATGCAAACAATATTTAAGCATTAAGTAGTAGCACAACTGCTAAAATTGTTTCTATACATGGCGAGGAGGTAATGGACAATGGCGAGTGCGTTTTAATGTCTACCGGCCAAATGGCGAGTGCCACACAATTCTCATTCGTGAAGGTTGGGTTTATACGCAAGCTTCACTTTTGTGGTTTCACAATATATTTTCTGCCAATGGTGCCCATCTCCCCCCCCCCC